>JAGFNQ010004781.1:22725-77982 GCA_024364735.1 Boesenbergia rotunda | reverse complement strand
TCGATTCAGAAACCCTAGGTGTCGAGTATAAGGGCTTTCGCGCAGGTTTTGTGGCTGTAGAACTTCTCCTCTTCTTCTTCAACTACATTGCCATTTCAAGGGAAGCCTTGGAGCTCGTTGCTGCTGCATTTCCAAGGTCCAAGAGGCAATCACAAGCTTGAAGATAGCAAGGAAAGCAAAGTGTGAACTTATTTATAAATCTTGTAAGATTTTATCTTGTATTTGCTTTTGTTCTTGTTGTATCTTTGTAACAAGCTTGTAAGAGGTTTCTCCACCTCAAGAAGGAGACTTTCATAGTGCATGAGAGTGTGAGGAGAGTGGATCCTTGGATTAGTCACCCGACCGGGGTGGATACCAAGTAAATCCTTGTGTTAGCGTTTGCTCGAGTCTTCCGCCGCGACAAATCATCACGAAGCAAATCGGAGCTAATCACCCCCCCCCTCTAGCTCGTCTACCGGTCCCAACAAGTGGTATCAGAGCGAGGTTGCTCTTCTTTGGACTCATCGCCAAGAGGGCAAGAGCTAGAGAAAGAAGAAGAAGTTGGAAGAAACCCTAATTTCAAGAAGTCATCATTTAGGGGTTTCAACTTCAAAGATGGAGTTTGGCTATGACACAAGGGCACCTCCACCATTCGACAAAGAAAATTTCAATCTATGGAAGTCAAAGATTGAGAATTATTTCATGATGGATATAGAGCAATGGTTTGCTCTCATGGAGAGCTTTGAAGCTCCAACAAGCTCAAAAGGAAAACTCCTCAAGAAAAGCAAATGGAATGAGGAGCAAGTCAAGAGATGCGAGGCCAACTACAAAGTGATCAAGCTATTGGTCAACCTTTTGCCAAGCACCATCTTAGACAAGATTGGAGAATTCGGAGATGCCAAAGAGCTATGGAGCAAATTGGCAAGGATTCATGAAGACCCCTCCACTATACCAAATCAAGACAAATCCGAAGAGGGAATTTCATCGGAGGAAGAAGATTCGGAAGTTGAGAGATGCTCAACATCCGAAGATGAATCTCTAGAGGTCTCCACTTCAAGGGTTGAAGAGGAGCAAGATGTGCCATTGGCATCGGATCAAAGAAAAGCGTTAACATCATCATCCGAGGTCAATGAGGAGAAAGAAGAAGTCTCCACCTCTAGGATTGAGGGGGAGCAAAGGCCATTCACTCCGGAAGAAGAAGAAGTATCTACTTCCGGATCAAGTGAAGAGTCATGCCATACCCCTACAAGCAAAGGTATAAAAATTTCAAGTTGTAAAAATAAAAATCATATCATTTGTTTTGAGTGTAGGGAAAAAGGGCACTATAAGAGTAAGTGTCCAAAATTGGTCAAGAAGAAGGTGCAAATGGCACCCAAGACCAAGGAGAAGGCAAAGGAGGTCGGCCCCGTGATAAAGAAGGATAAGAAGCACATAGTGTGCTTCTCATGCAAAGAAAAGGGACATTATCGAAATCAATGTCCAAAGGGGAAGAAACCGACCAAGGCAAAAGGAAGGAGCTCAAGTCAAGGGGGAGCCTCCAAGAATAACACTAAGGTACCATTAGGTAATGATACTTATTTAAATCATGATAATATGCATGCTAGAGATAACTATTATCATTTTAATGCTATTTATCATGAAAATAGGAGGTATAAAAACCCTAAGGAAAACTATAGAGCTTTCCATGCTAGGACTACCACCTCTAAGGATAGGGAACAAATTAGGAATTTCCAAGGTAGACCTACCCAATCCAAGGCTAAGAAAAACAATCACCAAGGCTATATTAGAAAACCAAGCCTTGAGGAGGTAATGATTGAAAATCAAGTTTTGAGGTCAAAACTTGATAAATTAGAAAAATCCCTCAAAAGAATAGAAAATCTATTTAAGGGATCTAAGGATCAAAACCTAGGTTTAGGAAATCAAGGACCTTCTAGGAGCAAGAAAGGTTTGGGGTACAAACCTAAGACTAAGGATGATGGTCCATCCTATCATAGAGTTCCATATAAATATGGAACTAAATCTAGGTCTAGGAGTCAAGTCAAGGTCACAAGGGAAGTCATCCCTAGAGTTGACCAAGACAAGACAAAGGTGATTAAGGCTTCGGAGAAGCCTAAGAAAGTCTTTAGGAAGGTATCAAGGGAAGTCATCCCTAGTGAATACCTAGAACACCCAAGGAGCACCAATAGGTTTTGGGGTTCCTAAGAGTGTGTTCGCCACACCCTAGATAGGTCTAGGGAGTGTCAACTCTAATTGGAAGGGTAGTTAACCCAACCTTGATGAAGTTGGCACTTTGGGACATTTTCAAGGAACTACTACCCTTGAAAATGAAGGATTCATTTGTTTACTCTAGGAGGAGTAAAATTTGTGCCAAACTATATTTTTGGAAGATTGAACTTAATAAAAATTGGCACAACTAGGATAGAATCCAAAGATAAGCCAAGTTGGGGAGTTTTGGCATTATCTTGGAAATTAGGGCAAATTTAGGGATATCAATGGCTTAGCGATGAGTTATTGATACTTAGATAGGAAATCTAGGTATATGCTTTTATGACACTATGCCATGTTTTGTATGCCCTATCACATGTCATGACATCATATTTCATCATTCATATTTATTATGAAAATATTACATGTCATGTCATACATGCATCATCTAGTTATAATTTCTTTTGAAAATCCTAATATGATGCATGTCATAGTCATTAATCATGCATAAATCAATTTTTATTGAACTTAAGGACATTGACATTAATTGACATCCTAGGTGGATGATCAAAGCTTATAATGTCTAGATAGAAATGCATGAACCCTTAGTTTAGGGAGAATATGACTTTTACATCTCACTAAGACCATAAGTTGACTTGTGTGTATTTTTGAGACACATTAGAAACAAGTGAGATGTTAGGAAGATGAACAAAACTCAAAGTGTTGATTTATATGCATCCTATTGAGTTTTAGTATCATCAAATCATGAAGTTCAATGAACTCCAATCATTGGGAAAGCTAATGTACAAGTCATGTGCATTTAGCCCAAGGAACATGGTTGGATATTGTTTTTGAAAAATATTTTAAAACTATCTTGGAAAACCTTGGTGAAGACTATCTTTTGATAGCACTCATCATTGATGAATTGGATACAAAATAGAGTAAAACATTGAAGTATTTCAATGGTTTCCAATTTTGTGTCAATCTTTGGAAATGAATGTTATTTTCATAGAAAACTATTTTTCCATGATAGTATATGGTATAAATAATGTCTACACAAAATTTCAATTTTTTCCAAATTTTGTAGAATTATTTAGGAGTTTCTGAATTTCGAATCTGAAATTGTTTTCAGAATTCAGAAACTCCCAATCGATCGGGTGATCGATTGGGACAATAGCCAATCGATTGGTCAATCGATTGGTAGGTCTGTTTTGCAAGCACAGAAGCTTGCGTAATCGATCCTTTGATCGATTACAGTCATCCGTAATCGATCAGTTGATCGATTAAGGACTGTGTAATCGATTGGCTCCCAACACCAATCGATTAGTAAGTCTGAAACTGTCTAGTTTCAGTCCGTTAACCCATTTTTGAGTAACCTAACAATCCCTAGACCCTAGAATTACTTTTATAAGTATATTTGGGTAAATTTCATTGTGAAATCAAAAAGGGAAATGGTTTGGTGAACATCTAAGGGTTAAGGAGAGGTTTTGGTTCAAGTTTTGAATCCCAAAATCTCAATCACCTCAAGTTGAGTTTTCCTAAAGGTTTTAGGAACTCAAAAATCATTGTTGGTGCAATGATAGAGGTTTAGAGCATGTTTTGAGGGGGAGGTCTTCCTTAACAACATGTGGTTGTATTTTTATTTTTGGTAAAATGAAAGGATGAAGATTGGAAATCTTCATTATGATGAATGCTCAAGGTTGAGCATAGGTTCAATGAAAAGTATGGGATTTTCATTGTGTATACCTTTGACCATATAGACTTTCAGGGAGAGTGTTTGATGTGTGTCAAAGGGGGAGAAAATTGAAAGGCTAATAGGGTTTAG
Source organism: Boesenbergia rotunda (assembly GCA_024364735.1). NCBI lineage: Eukaryota > Viridiplantae > Streptophyta > Magnoliopsida > Zingiberales > Zingiberaceae > Boesenbergia > Boesenbergia rotunda. Next base: position 73,973 of record JAGFNQ010004781.1, on the reverse strand, counting down.
TCTTTCTCAAACATATTGTCAAACATCAAAAAGGGGGAGATTGTTGGTGCAATCTTGGTTAGGTCAGGGTTGACCTAGTTTGACAAAGCTCAGGTGAGCTTGAGTCTAGCAAGCTCGGGTGAGCTTGAGGTGTATGTTTCGATGTTTGACATTGATGTTTGAATGCCGTATGGTGTCAAGTGGGTCAAGGTTGACTGGAGACTTGACTAGGTGAAGTCCAGGTGGATCGGGGAGATCGTGCGCTGGCATGGGAAAAGACCTAGTGGGACTAGGCACACCTAGTGGGACTAGGTGAAGTCCAGGTGGATCGGGGAGATCGCACGCTGGCATGGAAAAAAACCTAGTGGGACTAGGCACACCTAGTGGGACTAGGTGAAGTCCAGGTGGATCGGGGAGATCGCACGCTGGCATGGAAAAAGACCTAGTGGGACTAGGCACACCTAGTGGGACTAGGTGAAGTCCAGGTGGATCGGGGAGATCGCACGCTGGCATGGGAGAAGACCTAGTGGGACTAGGTGAAGTCCAGATGGATCGGGAAGATCACATGCTGGCAAGGTGGAAGTCTACCGAGAGACTAGACCTAACTCGAGTGTTAGGCAAACCTGGTGGGGAATCAGGTTAAGTCCGAGCTGGGAGCTAGGCAGTAGAAATCCAGGTTGGTCAAAGGGGTTGACCGGACACTTGGTAGGGGAACCTAGGCTTGTGGAAAGAAGTTGGGTTGGACTCAATCGATTGGGTAATCGATTGAGTCAATCGATCAGGTGATCGATTACAGCAGTTTGTGCGAGGGAGCAGAAGAGTTCTGAATCGATTGGGTAATCGATTCAGGGTATCGGTAATCAATTGGGTAATCGATTACGGCAGTTGCGCGAGAGAACAGAGAAGCTCTGAATCGATTGGGTAATCGATTCAGGGAACTGGTAATCGATTGGCTAATCAATTACAGTTCGAAAACTAGCCGTTGAACGGCTAAATCCTACGTGGTAATCGATTGGCTAATCGATTCAGAAACCCTAGGTGTCAAGTATAAGGGCTTTCGCGCAGGTTTGTGGCTGTAGAACTTCTCCTCTTCTTCTTCAACTACATTGCCATTTCAAGGGAAGCCTTGGAGCTCGTTGCTGCTGCATTTCCAAGGTCCAAGAGGCAATCACAAGCTTGAAGATAGCAAGGAAAGCAAAGTGTGAGCTTATTTGTAAATCTTGTAAGATTTTATCTTGTATTTGCTTTTGTTCTTGTTGTATCTTTGTAACAAGCTTGTAAGAGGTTTCTCCACCTCAAGAAGGAGACTTTCATAGTGCATGAGAGTGTGAGGAGAGTGGATCCTTGGATTAGTCACCCGACCGGGGTGGATACCAAGTAAATCCTTGTGTTAGCGTTTGCTCGAGTCTTCCGCCGCGACAAATCATCACGAAGCAAATCGGAGCTAATCACCCCCCCCCCCTCTAGCTCGTCTACCGGTCCCAACACTCAATCCATCAAGGTCTTCAATTATGTAAGCTCTCAGTTCTTGAGTACTCTTAACATCCCTATGATCGGAACCTTTTGTTAGACAATTTTCGTCGGAGATAGATAACATAACACTTTATTAATTAAATTGGAATTATACAAAATCAATTTTAGATTTATCTATCAAGATGACATAAGTTAGTAATCTTATACTGTCAAGCAAGGAAGGATAAACTATTTAGGAAGGGTAACCTGCCTAGAAGATTGAGTTGCTTGTATGACCGAGCTGCCTTGTAGGGCCAAATTGTCTTATATGGCCAAGCTACCTGAAAGAACCAAAAGGAATTAAGATATCTCCACAATGACATGATATTATCCACTTTGGGCCTAAGCCCTCATGGTTTTGCTCTTGCGTTCTCCCCAAAAGGCCTCATGCTCAATGGAAATGTCATATTCCTTATAAGCCTATGATCTAACCATGTGATTTCCAATGTGTTTGCACCCATTGCAACTCCTAACAAACCCCCCCTTAAACAAAGGACCGCATGCCCCCACCACAAGCGGAAACATTTTTCGTTTAGATGTCTGATCCATCAGGACTTTGCCCCTCGGTCCACCTGACCTACTAGGACTTCACCACCTAGTCACAACTAGAACTGGTTCTCTTGATCAAGACATGGGAGCCCAAAGGCTTAACGCACATGGTTAGATCTAGCTCAAGAAGAGCAACCTGGTTCTGATACCATTTTGTTAGGACCTAAATGAATTATGATACCTCCACAATGACATAATATTGTCCACTATAGGCCTAAGCCCTCATGGTTTTGCTCTTGGGCTCTTCCTAAAAGGCATCATGCCAATGGAGATACATAATTCCTTATAAGTCTATGATCCAACCATGTGATTTCCAATGTGGGGCTAAGTTTGCACCTATTGCAACTCCTAACACTACCTTGTAAGGCCCAGTTGTAGAGTCAGTCAAGTTGTCGAGTTGATTAGTTGGCTAGGTTGCCGAGCACTGAGTCAACCAAGTGCTAAGTCAGCCGAATCAGTCGAGTCTTCCAAGTGTTGAGTGTCGCCCGAGCCCAAATGAGTCGTTTTACCTAGCTGGGAAAGCAATGCATAGTACTCTGGAAGTAATACAAAGTACTTAGGAAGTAATCCAGTATCCAAATGGGTTTTCGAGTGCTCGAAATAAATACGTCAGGGCCTAAATTCAATGTAATTTTCGTAAAACAAATTTGTTCCCTTGAGCGGTGGTTAGAGTTCACGATGGACGTCTGTTTCCTAAATACAACAGCAAACCACGATCACCACCAAACACGGGTCGATCAAGACGAACTGAGAAAAAAATCTGATTGTTCTCATGAATAGGCTACCAAACGAAAATGCACGACAAAGGAAGAAACAAGAGGGAACAAAGTGGATGAAGATATGCTTTAGTCTACTTAAGGACATGAAGGACTTCATATATAAGATGGTGGTAGGACTCCAAATATGAGATGGCAAAAGGCGATTCGTTTGCCACCAGTGTCCCCGCTAACTCGTCTCAAGGCCAATACGAAGGAGATAAATCACGGGACTACTAGCCCGGATACTGTAGTTAGCGCGTAGAGAGGGCGGGCACACTGATTTTGTCAGGTTTTGACCCCCAAACCTTAAGTTGACAATACTTACGCACTAACCATCGGGTCATCCAGTGAGGACTACGACTGCATATATAAGAGCTTCATCCTCGGCTGCAGTAAATGACCGAATAAAGATCATTTATCGTCATTACATGCCTAGATGTAAACATCAACTGCCGACCACCAATGGTTGACCGTTTCACTTGACGGTTATAAATTAATTCATCCGTTACCCACTTAAGTAGTTTGAAAAGAAGGATTCATGTGACAAAATATTTATTCATTTGTTTGGACAAATTTTGCCTTTACTAGTCTAGCATTTAATGTGTAGGATCGTATTAGGCCGACTAGAGGGGGTGAATAACTTGCAATTAAAATTAGAATCTTCTCTTGCTATTGAATTTAGTAAAGACACATAATTAATTAAATCAAAATAAATAACATAGAAAATAAGTAAATGACACTAGAAATTTATTTAGTAACAACCTTAGTGGTTGTTAATCTTAGTTGAATGCTCATTTAAAAAAATTTTCATGAAGGCGGAGTAGCCTCTTATAAGTACTTTGAAAACTCAAAACAGAATATAGAAAATGAAAACAAGTTCTTTTATACAACTTCTAACTCTAAGATGTTATTTATAGTCCTTTGGTCGAAATGACCGTTTTCTGATGTTAGGAGTTGCAATGGGTGCAAACTTAGTCCCACATTAAAAATCACATGGTTAGATCACAGACTTATAAGGAATATGACATTTCCATTGAGCATGAGGCCTTTTGGGGAGAGCCCAAGAGCAAAATCATGAGGGCTTAAGCCCAAAGTGGACAATATCATGCCATTGTGGAGATATCTTAATTCCTTTTGGTCCTTTTAAATGGTATCAGAGCGAGGTTGCTCAACCAGATCTAACCATGCCATTGTGGAGATATCTTAATTCCTTTTGGTCCTTTCAAATGGTATCAGAGCGAGGTTGCTCAGCCAGATCTAACCATGTGCATTAAGCCTTTGGGCTCCCATGTCTTGATCAAGAGAACCAGTTCTAGTTGCGACTAGGTGGTGAAGTCCTAGTAGGTCAGGTGGACCGAGGGGCAAAGTTCTGGTGGATCAAACATCTAAACGGAAAATATTTCCGCTTGTGGTGGGGGCATCAGGTGGACCGAGAGGCAAAGTCCTAGTGGATCAGATATCTAAACGGAAAATGTTTCCGCTTGTGGTGGAGGCATGTGGTCCTTTGTTTGAGGGGGGGTTTGTTAGGAGTTGCAATAGGTGCAAACTTAGTCCCACATTGGAAATCACATGGTTGGATCATAGGCTTATAAGGAATTATGTATCTCCATTAGCATGAGGTCTTTTGGGGAGAGCCCAAGAGAAAAACCATGAGGGCTTAGGCTCAAAGTGGATAATATCATGCCATTGTGGAGGTATCATAATTCCTTTTAGTCCTAACAGCTGACATGCCACTATTAAGGTGCCTTAAAATGCTCCAGGTGCTTCCAAGTAGATAAAACTCTACCCGCATTGCAATGGCTGATCTGGCTTGATTGAGGCTCCTAGATTCGTTTGAGGTGCCTCGAGGCATCCATGGTGCTTCAAGTCTGCAACGATTCTTAACAACTGTTTCTTTTTTTAGGCACCTCAAGCAATAGAGGTGGCTCAAGTCTTTAAGGCGTCTCGAAGCATCTAGGCACTTAGAATGATCAATATCAGAGTTGATCATTCTTCATTCCGATTACTTGGATGATGCTCCAGTCGTCTAGAGTTGAGTTCATCCGAATTCAACTCCAACTTTCTCCTCAAGTAGGTTGTCTCCTCGGCTTCTCGTTTCTCGAATGCGTTGTGTGTGTCCTTCTCACTCCACTGGTGTGCTTTTCCATAGTTCCTCATTCCTCAAATGTACTGGGCCCGTCGATTTTTTTCCTGTGTCATTTCTCTCTCTTGTTGAGTCTTCTGCTAGACTTCTTATATTTCTAAGTTCTTGCACACTTAGACACAAGACATCAAATCTTTAAGACCTAATTTAATTTGGTTGACGATATTAAAACTAACCTGTGGTGCTTACACAATATGCATAGGTCACAAATTTGAATCCTAAATTTATAGTCCGTGTATGAGAAAAAACCTCTTTCCATATATTTATTCACAATATCCATACTTATGATACATTATAAATCAATCATAAAACCTTAAAACTTATAATATTGGACTAAAATCTCATTCATAATAAAATTTCCACACATTTCCAACCCCTCTTTCTCTTGATTTTCCAACCCCACACTAAACTATTTGGGATCTTTGTCTCCAACTAATTATTTTATGACCTCTTTAACAATAACATTATAAAGCTGTTTAAAAGGTAAAATTAAGAATGAAACAAATAATAAAAACAAACTGTTCATTTTCCATTCCTTACTGTTTTTTTTTTTAAGACAAGATCTTTGGTAGCAAATAACGTTAAGGGAGCGCTTGGTATAAATTTGACAATAGAAATGATAATGAGTTTGATTGAGAGGTTTATGGGTTTGGTGATAACATAGTGGGGGTGGGTTATGAAATCAAGGTATCATATCCTTATTTTGATTCCGATTCCTGTATATCAAGCATCATCAACACTTTCTAAACCCACTTATCAAGCGCTCCCTAAGTACTAACGGTATCAACCCACACGACACATATCTTCCAAACATAAAACATTTAAAATTATGCTCTCGAGATTATCTAAAGTGATCAATGTTTTAACAAATTGTATATTCACATAGATTCCTCTATGTTAGATAAAAGGTAAAATTATTATCTTAACGGCTCCTCGAGAACGGTCCCATACATTTTGAAAAGGAATAAATTATAGAGATTTATTTTTACAAAAGATCGTAAGTTGATTTTGAACATCCAACCTCACAATTATTTACAAAGAAATAAATTGAAAATTTTAACAGGTCATAATGGGAGAATATTTTTTCTGATTTTACAAAAATTAATCTTTACTTATTTTTATAAATTTATTATGTAATAATTAATTCAGTTATATCTTGAGAACACACGTAGACTTATTCAACTTTAATCATGTGATGTTATTAGATATTAAATATGAGACATTTAAATAAAGGCAGTGCTAAAGGGTCAGAATTTGACCCGTTAGAATTTTTTTTATAATTTTTAAATTATTATTAAAGATGTTTAAACCCAATTATATCCTTTCTTATTTATTTTCAAATTAAATTAATTTTTTAACTTATAGAAATTTATTATGAATTATTTTATAATTTTTTGAATCATTATTAAAGGTGTCTAAACTCAATTATTTTTTCTTTTTTATTTTTATATTAAATTATATATATTTTTTAATTTTTATATTAAATTAATTTTTTTCTTATTTATAAAAAATCATTCTAACAAATCAGATTCTAACCATCGAAATTTACGCGTTTAAATAAATATTAGCAGTTGCTCCAAGATAACCGATATCTCTCGAAATTCCTCTTTCTCCCCACCGATGCATTTGATACATCAATTCACTAAAAAATTCAAATAGAAAAATCACAAAATAATAATAAAAAAAACAAATTACAGCAAATTTGTAAGTTGACTTTTGATCCGCCGCTTTCCTTGTCAGCGTGGCTCCTCCGTTTCATGCTTACTGCACATCACATGCTGCCTAGATTTGCACGACATGGCCGGCGAGAATAAAATAAACGTGATCAATCAAACCGACATTATAAAAATTAACATGATTATAATGCTTAGATGTTATTTAAAATTCAACGTCAAAACGATATTTTTTTTTATCATTCATAATCGTGAATGGAAATGATAAAATAAAAAAATAAATATGTCCGTCAATAATAAATCTGAAATTTAGGTGCATTTTATTTTTTGAAAATTCCTCAACTTGAAACGCGCTCTTTGGTCAAAAATCTTCGGTTGACTTTAGAAAAAGATTAAATCTTGTTTTTTTCCTCCGTCAGTTGATTTTCTCAGGTGATGAAAATCTAACGCGGCAGCCGGAAACCAGTCGCGGATCCATCCGAACGAAACCGTCGGCGAAAGATTCTCATTGTGTCGGCGTGATCCATACTAGATTTCTTAATAATATTATTATTATTAATATTTTTTTAAAAAAAAATTAAAATGCCGATCTTTATCATCTCTAAGTTGACCATCGATCCCATCCACGCTAACATGGCCCATCCCCATCTCCATTAAAATCACATCTCTCCCTATAAATCCAGCTCCATCCCAACGCCATGGCAGACCAGCACAGCGCGAAGAAGGGCCATGGGCGGAGAAGGCATCGAACGGAGACAGCGCCGCGAGGAGGAAGAAGAAGAAGAAGACCTCTTCGAATCTGACTCCGACGAAGGCTGCGCAAATCTTCTTCTTCTTCAGCAGCAGAAACTCACCAGGTGAGCTAGACTGAGAGAGACTCCGTTCTAACGCCTCCATCAGAGTCCTGATCCCACAATTTTATGGATGCATGCAGGAGATCATCAGGGCTGTCCAAGTACTACCCTGGGAAATCACAGTCGTACACGTGTCTCTCAGCCGTGAGGAGCGTGGAGGACCTCCCCAAGAAGGAGGTCGGAGGTTACTGCAAGAGGCGGCCTCCCTGCAGGGCTCCTTCCTGTGCTTCGTTCTTGGCTAGTGCTGCTAACGCCAGGCCACCTATTCTTTGATCTGACTGAAGGAGAGGAAGAGATCAGTGTTGTGTAGATGTTAAATTTGCCTTGAGATCTAGGAAGATTGTAATGAGTGTTCAGAAATGAATTGTTCATAGCTCGTCTCCAAAAGGCTTCTAGACCAACTAGATCCTCAAATTTATGATCTTCCTGTATTATTATCTTTCAATGATCTTGATAAAGACGATCAAACTTGCATGAACATGGTTTATTTTCCACATCCATCAGCTACTTTGAAATGGGTTGGTTTGGGATAAGAACATACCTGATCGTCAAGATGGGAATACAGTGCAACAATCTTGATTCTAACGTGGGCAACAATCCAAGCACAAACAACATTTACTCGAGAAAGAAAGGGGAAAAAAAATCATTTGAAACCTCCAAATTCGTGTTGCCCAAACGTCGACTTGCTACCACCTACGCCGGTTGATGTAGAAAATCCGGACCAGACTGACCGGTCGAGCGCTGAACCTGAACTCGAACTCGAACTCATAGGCCTTCCCATAAATGCTGCTGTTGGTAGAGCCTTTGCTTTTTCTAAGGATGCATCATCGAGCCCTCCCACAATGCCAATGTCTGCTAAGTTTACTTTATTGGCTGTAGATATTGAAAAGCCAGATCAAGAGTTAAAAACTGTGGCAATGATGAAACTGAAATGATAGTCGATTATGTATTCAATTTGTTCACTTCTTCAAAACATGTTTGGGCACGATCGCACAACATGAAAAGCATATGAAGGTGAATAAATCAATCTATATAGGCTGGCAATTTTGTATCATTGAGATCAATAGTTAACAAAGCATTGGCCAAAGCAAAGATTAAAAAAGCCTCATGTATGGTGGTTCTTCTATGTGCATCTAGCCGGAGAGACAAAATTATTGATGAATACTATAGTTATATTATCTAGCAATTTCCAGAAGAATTTTTTTAATAGAGATTTTAAGCATGTTCTGGCATCCTAATGAAAGATGTTTTGGCAGAAATGAACTCCTGTGGCATGCGTGTGTTCAGAGAAGCAAAGCAGTGGAGCCTTGAGAAAAAGTATGAACAATCCTCACAACAAGAGTAATAAAGTAATCAGAATCAAAGGTCGTTACCATGCTTCTCCCAACAAGAGTAGCAACCAAACAAGGAAGAGACACTTACGAGCAGATATGTTGAGATCAATCAGTCCACGGCTTAAGCAGTCAGACCACACACCAGATTTGACCTGAAAATTGTCCTTCATAGCAGTGGATGCCAATGATGTTGGAGGAGTTTTTATGTTGCTTATGTTGCTTTTTGAAGATTCTCTAGTTGTTTGTTCATTGTGTGAAGTAAATTCGCCAAAGATAGAGTCCTCATCTAGAATGTTCTTGCCACTGTTTGGAGAACTCTGTAGACTTTGCATAGTTATTGGTTCACCATGAGAAGCAAAAGTCCCAAAAGGATCAGAATCATTGAAATTATTAATTGGAATTGCAGCAAAGGGATCAAAGCTTTTAGTATTGGGTTGCTCAGGAGACTTGGTTTCTGAAGGTATAGCTGGGTCAGCTGCGGCAAAAGGGTCTGCAATAGGATCAAATGCAACAGGGACAGCTTGCTGGCTGTCAAAAAGACCACGTCCCTGCATTTCCAATGGGATTTGGAAATTAAAATTGTGAATCAGAAACTTACTTTAGTAAGTAAACTCTTACTATGGAAAGAAACAAAGGATATGTCGCTAATCTTAGAAAATAAGATATTTCACTCTAGTTCACACAACTAAGGAAGATAACAACTGCTATCATGGAGCATTTTCTTTAATCACGATATTATCAGTTATTTTTCAGTGTTAATGGGGAATCTAGGTTCTTCAAGGTGCCAAGACCTTGTGACGCCTGAGGAGGTATGGGGCAGATAATTGGTTGGCCCAGCAAAGCAAGGCTCTCAATTGCATAACATTACAGCAATAGCAACAAAAAATACTGAGTGTAATCACTGAAACAAAAAGGGGCAAAACGTGATTAGATAAAATGACCATAATTCAACTTAACATGGCCAAAATACTGGCTACTAATAAACTAGGTGTATACTGATAGGGTGCATACTGAAAAATCAAGTAATGTTCAAACCACAGATCAACAAACCAGGTTCACAATCTATGCCCATGATATTCTATAGTCTATTGACTATGAGACTCACATGCTTGTCCATCCAACAGAATGATGTTTCTACAGCAGAACATAAGTTAGAGTAAAGCTGATTGATGAACCATGAGGATTCATAAGTAATGTGTATCTATTTTTGCATCTGTTAACAGCTAGACTCCGGTATACAAGTCAATCAGGATTTTAAAAACACCTAAATGGGGGGCCTGTTGGTCGCTCAACACCACAAGATATGGAAGACAATTTGTTGAAGATGAGTACTCAACCTCACGTGATGTCCTCAGGACTCACCATGCCAAGTAGTATAAATGTTTAAAACATAAGTTACTGTAGGGCTTCTGATATTGCACTAGTTTTGTGCAGTTACTAATCATCCATTCTGAACATTTAGAAAAGATGGTTTGAAGGCAACTATCTGAACCACGACCTTTTGCTAGAAGGTAATGGTGCCAGGGGTCCTCCTCCATAGTGTGCTCCTGGTCGGGTCATGGGCTCATGGTCACAACCTAAATTCAGGCAAAGACAACGAAAATGTAATTAATTTCAGGTCTGGTGCTACTACCAACTCATAAAACTTCAGTGGAATGTTGCATGTTATTTACTACAATTCACACTCGTCGAAGTAGTAACAAATGTGATTGAAGTGTCACCTCAACCAGTGAATACGACCTGCCAATAATTTTTTTTTTCTTGAATCATGTATTATCAAATGAAACTTGTAGGTAAATCTACTAGATTTTACTAACTGAACAAGAACTACATCTTAAACAAGGAACAAGTAACCAACCTGAACATGAGAAAATGGTTTTGCTTCTGCATGTGGGGCTGATTGAAAAGTTGCATCAGCAAAGAGGTCAACCTCATGGTTTTCAGTATCATCGATTAAAGTTGTGGGCGGGATAGAGGCTGATGTATCCATGAGGTCATCCAATAAGCTTTCTCCAAATAAATCCACTTGGTTAGACCCTGCAGCAGCCAATCCTATAAAGCAAATCCATTGTGAGAAGCACACTTCAGAAAAGTTTTAATGCATACTCATAAAAGAAGAGCTCCTAAAATTATTCTCATAACTTATCTCAAAGGTAGAAAAGTAAATATTTACTCGATCAACATCTTTACACATATTAAGTTGCACTAGTTCAAAAAATACATTTTAATAAAGGCCAAAGTATAATCATCAGAAAATTTATATCCATAGAATTGAAAGTGTAACTTATTGGAAAAAATTTAAGTGCCTGCATGATTCAAATTTCTTTGTGACAAAAGGTTAACATCAGGCTAGAAGTACTTTTATAGCAAATGAGCCATCACTAGTCATTACAAAGATAGAATACCAAAACTACCTTCACATTAGAAAAACATTAGACAATCAAAGTGTCAAATACTCTTGTCTATTGTCTCTGAAATTTTCTTTTAATTGACATTCTGGTCTATACAAACTATGAATTTGCATCTGTCAGCACATGAGCAGACCTTGTACACATACTCCTACAAATTTGTCAGTATCTTAAAAATATCAACAGATTTAAGGAGCAAGATTATGATGAAAATAAAATCAGTTGCAGAAGAAAGGAACATGTATTTTTGGAATGCCCCCATTGCGAGAAGCACCAGAAAAAATGATTAATAACTTTCATTAAAATGTAATGGAAACAGCATACAGCTTGCTATTTCAGCATGTCAATGCACTATTATAGGCATTACATACTGGCATGAGAACTTACCAGCTGAAGAAGATCCACGTGGATCAAAGTCATCAAAATCATCAACCTCATTTTTGGATTTGGCAGTGGTGCTTTTAGAAGATGGAATGGAACCTGATTTGTTTGATATCTTTAAGGAACTCGTTGGCAAAGAATCCTGGTTCCTGTGAAAAATGGGAGAAAATAATTAAGAATCAAAGAAAGTAATACGAGAATGAAAATTTATGGTAAACATAGTATAAACAAAATGAAATGTATTATTTAATACCAATTCAATATCAACGACTCAAGCGATAGCGACAACAGAATGAAATGCTGACCTCTTTAATTGAGTTTGTCAACGGGGAGAATGAGGAAAATGCTTTCAAGATTTAAACTTTATAGATTTAATATGTATTATTTATAATATCGTTAGACTAAGTTTACTAGCTAAGTCGAGAATATTGTGGTATGACCGTCATAGCTTATTGATAGGAATATTAAGATTTTAGGATGCAACACCTATAAAAGGTTAAATTAACATTCACAATAATCCTAAGTTAGATGTCTGGAATGGATTTACAAGAGAGGATAAAATAAATACAGGTACAACAAATCATTATCTCATTAATAGAAAAAAAAAAGTTAATCCAAAAATACCAAGATACTTGCACGCCATTGCTACAATTAGAAATTTTGTCTGAAACAAAGAAAAATATTGCTACTTCAAATTGAGAAGAAACAAAGACAACAACTTTATCTTTTCTGTACCTAGAATGAAGTGGCACCAGCTTCTTCGATTTGATGCCTTCATTTTCAGCAACATTTTCTGAATTTTGACCATATTTTTTATCATTCTTCCATTTACTTTCTTTTCCATGCTCTCCCTCTTTATAACTATCACTAACTTCCCTAGAACTACTTCCATAACCACTTCTGTAGCTGCTACTGCTATATGAGGCTGAACTTGATTTATAGGATATTCCTTTTGACGACACGCCAACATACCTAAATGTTGCATTTATGTGAAATATAAGGACATCAGCTTTGACACCACCAAATTAAGTAATCAGTTAAACAAAGCCTTACTTATCTCGATTTGATGCGGCTTTGTCTCTTACTGCCTGTATTTTTTCCCTGTCATTTAATAGAGCTAATATAGTCTCAACTTTCTTTCTCACATTGATTCCAACATCCTTCCCATTAGGCTCAACATACTCAAAACTCGAAAGTGCCTTCATAAATATGATATGGATTGTGAAGAAGTATAAGCAGAAAATAATGCTGACTTACACTTTAAAAATTGACATACAGATATTTGAAAACTATGCTCGAGAATATCATCAACTGCACGTTCTGATCCATTGGCTATCAAGTACTCAATCACAGTAAGTGCCTGTGAGCAAGTTTCAAATACTAGAATAAGTTAGAAATTGGAGTTTCAATTAAATAAACATTTTGAAGAACCACCTTATATACATGGCGCCAGTTTGGTCCTGTATCACATAACCTTGACCAGAGCACAGCCATAATCATCTGACATTCAGTGCTGCAGAAAACTTAAAAGAACATTCAGTGGAGTTGATCTTATAAAATATTAGACTAATTCATAATAAAAGAACTGAGTTGATTGAAAATTACAATTTTTTTGTTGCAAGAGAAATCTCTGATAAAGCAGTTCCATGAGGACCCCAAGGTTCATCATTGGTGGCATCAAGAACCTACACATTGCCCGTTTGTTAACCAAGACAAGCAAGCATAAAACATCAACTACAAGGATAACAAGTATGAAGATTATGAAATAATGGAACATTTTTAAGTTACTATAACTTAGTTGATTGGCAGTCGAGACACACTCTCTATCTTCACAACGCAAGGTGTAACATAAAATCGATAACAATTTCAGAATATCACAGTTCAGAAGGAACAATGGAACCAACTTAAGCTTATTCCAATCGAATTTATCAGAAAAAAACCATAATAGGTGACAGATTAGGCAACAAAAAAAAATCCCGTTTCTGATCAGGTGAATTAAATGTTCTCCTCGGATATCAAGATCGAACAAGACTAAGATCCCCACATTGCTCCCTAAAAAGAACCCGAAAGAAACGCAGGGCAGGATCCAAACAATTCAGATCTGGAAGAAGAAAACCACCTTCTGTTCAATCTCAGGAACCTTGAGCACTTTTAGATTGACCTCTCTTTTTCTGCAACAAAATCAACAAGAGCATTAGGAGACGGAAAACGACAAAAGAGATCTCAAGCTACGGATCTCAAACGATAGGAGATTATCGAAGGCGATCCCAACGATGCTCACATCTCTCGAACCGTCTGATCAAGGACCTTCATAAAATCCATGGCCGGAGCAGTCGAAGTAAGAGATCTCGATCAGGAGTGTACGATCAGAAAAGAGCTAGGTTCCAGTTACGGATTAACGTAAACTCCAAGACCAATAGAGAAAGGAGGCAATCCTTCGGCATTACCGTCTCAAGGGAAGGAAGAAGGGCCGGCGATCGCGGTGAAGGGTCGTCGGAGATGCAGCGGGGTGAGAGAGAGAGAGAGAGTATTAATTCTTTTATTTATTTGTTGCTAAGGAGAAGGCGACGGTTGTTGTTTGGCGTTTCCCATCGTGCGGCAAGTTTGCATGCGGAGCGAGGCACGAGTCCGGATCCTCTGCGCCGGACTCCTCCCTGTGCCAGTGTGCCGACTCGCCGGCGATCGCCGGCGAGTCGTCCGATCGACGATCGGACACCGTCAATAATTTTTGATCGTCGTTCCCAATAAGATGATATCCTCGGAGCACGGTGAACCCGTCGAAATCGTCGCATCAGACATCTCGTCGGATTCGACGGTGAATACGATACCATCACAGATGCGACGATTTCGACGGGTTCACCGTGCTCCGAGGATATCATCTTATTGGGAACGACGATCAAAAATTATTGACGGTGTCCGATCGTCGATCGGACGACTCGCCGGCGATCGCCGGCGAGTCGGCACACTGGCACAGGGAGGAGTCCGGCGCAGAGGATCCGGACTCTAGGACGAGAGGCCGGATCCGGGACAGAGGATCCGGCCTCTGTCCCCCTGTCCCGCTCGCGCGGCGATCGTCGGCGAGCCGTCCGATCGACGATCGGATATCATCGGCGGTCTCCGACCGTCGTCTTGAACAAAATTATATCCTGGGGGTACGGTGAACCCGTCGGGTATCGTCGTAATTGTGATGTTGTCGTATTCACCGTCGAATCCGACGAGATTGCAATGCAACGATTTCGACCGATTCACCGTTCTCCGAGGATATCGTCTTATTCGGGTCGACGATCAAAAATTATTGATGGAGTCCGATCGTCGATCGGACGGCTCGCCGATGATCACCGGCGAGCGGAACTCCGGGACAGAGGATCCGACGCCCTGGGACGAACGGCGCCGAATCCTCTGTCCCGGGACAGAGGCCTGTCCCGGAGTTCCGCTCGTCGGCGATCGTCGGCGAGCCGTCCGATCGACGATCGGACTCCATCAATAATTTTTGATCGTCGTCCCGAATAAGACGATATCCTCGGAGAACGGTGAATCGGTCGGAATCGTCGCATTGCAATCTCGTCGGATTCGACAGTGAATACGACAACATCACAATTACGGCGATACCCGACGGGTTCACAGTACCCCTAGGATATAATTTTATTCGGGACGACGGTCGGAGACCGCCGATAATGTCCGATCGTCGATCGGACGGCTCACCGGCGATCGCCAACAAGCAGGCCCTGTACAGAGGCCGGATCCGGGACAGAGGATCCGGCCTCGGGCCGAACAGACTTTGATCGAATAGGAAAAACAATCTCGGGTGACGTGGAGCATGATGATTCAGCATCAGGATTGTCTCGTGAATCGTGATACGATAGATCGATAATTAATTATCTAAGTATTATCATAATAAAATTTAAATAGTTAAAATTTAATAAAATTAACGGTAAATTTATTTTAAATCCCTAATGGTAAGTCAAACTTTGTATTCAGTCCCTATTTGAGTTTTTATTTGTGTTAACTCCCTAATAGATTGTGTATAAAAGAGTAAAAATTGAGTATACATAAGTGAAAAATGAGTATAAAAGAGTGAAAAGTGAGTATAAAAGAGTGAAAATTGAGTATACAGTTTTTTGATGTGGTGGATGCAACCTCATATACTCAATTTTCTAACTTTTATACTCAACTTTCTTCAAATAATACTCACAAAGCTGTTTTGTCAATCCCATCAGGGACTGCATGCAAATAAAAGTTTGGGTAGGGATTGCATAAGTTTGGAAGTGGGGAGTTTAAGAAAATTTTGAATTAATAATTTTTATGATTTATCTCTTTTATGTTAATCCTATGATGAATTAATAAAGATATTGGAACGAACGAATCACCCTTTTATCACCGTGAATCGTAAAAATTATTTTAGATTCACCACATAAGTCATGGAAGGTTAGAATATACCTTATAAAGAAATCCCTAACGATTAAATTGAGAAAAATATATTTTAGATTTTGATATTAAATTTTTAAAAAGATTTTTATCCTAAAATTAATATTTTATTTTAATGTGAATTATAATATTTAAGTTTAAAAAAATTAAAATTAAAAATTTATAGAATTTACTTTTCCAATTGAGTTATAGTGTTAAAGCTTAAAAAAATCAAAAAAATAAAAAAAAAACTCCCGGATTCACCTTCCTAATTCAATTTTGGGACAATAATTTTTTTTTAAAAGTTTGATATAATATAGAATTTGGGACCTCAAAAGTATTTGCCCTTATTAAATTTCTCTATAAAATTTTTTATAATCTCCAATATACTATATCAATAGTATATCAAAAATATAAAATCTATATTCTTTGTAAAATTTTCCTATAACTTTTTTAAAAATATGTTATAAATCATGTATCTTGTTGTTTTATAAATCATAAATCACAATACAACCTAGTTTTATTATTAATTATGAGCTTCATTTTTAAGATTTTTTTTAATGACACTTCATTTTATTTATTTATTTTATGAAAGAACGACTGTTCAACCACATATATATATATAATTTTTAATTATCCTTTAATACTATTATATATTCATATTAATATTTTTTCATCTGAATCTGAAATCGATCGAGCATATCATCTACGATTTGTATATGTTAGAGTAATTACGATTTTATAACCACCACAATGCATAATTAACATATATATTTAAAAATATTTATATTATAATAGTTATGATTTTATAAAAATCATAACTGCTATGATATATATAACAACTAATATAACACCCGTGCAATACACGAGAATCTTACACAATTCAAATAACATGTTTAGTGATAATATATATATGTAAATTTTTATTATTAAATAAAAAATTAAAAAGAAAAGTAATTTTATTTTATTATGGATTCATGTCAATATAAGATATAATATTATTTTTATAATATAAGATATTAATGATGATCATAAGTTTTATAAGGGTGGTGGATGTGAATGCGATTTAAAGTTTACTTTGCTTTGATAGCGGTGTGTCAAGCCTGTGCTATAGTGCAACACACAAGTGACACATAAAAACTCTAGTAGCAAACTACTGTGATGGATCATCCCTCATATAAAAATTAATTTAATATCAAAGTGGACCAATGACCCACATATCAGATATTAAACTGATAAGAATAGATAATACACTTGATCTTAGCCAAAAGGCCGAAAAAAATATGAGTTGCTTTATTGTTCTTTATCCATTTTTATAATTGCTCTGTGTGTAATTCGCTTTGGTAACTTTAGATGTGGGACTATCATTTTTCTTACATCAAAATTATTTTTTTAATTATCTTTTTTGAATTTGATAAATTATTTTTTAAAATTTTAATTTTAGATTAAGATCTGAATTTTTCTTTTTAAGATTTGTAATTATATATTTTCTTTTGAATTTATATTTTTAATTATAAATTTTTTATTTAGAAAATTTATATTCGGTTTCGGCGGGAATCCTAAGCTCCTTGTGAATGTCAAATCTGTATGTAAAACTGTGTTTTATAGATATTAATAGATAGATTATGATTTTATAGTTATTACAACACCAATTTAAAATTTAGATGAGAAATAATAATTAGCATGAAGAATAATTGGATAATTACAGTAGCAAAGGTGTCCATTTGAGAAAAAATAAAGAATAATGATTAGGAGAGTGAAAATGGGAGAGTGAAAATCATAGTGAATGATATGACACCTTGCATGCACGATCTCCGACGGATTGACCGTGCCCCCAAGGTATAGTTTGATTCGGGGCGGCGGCCGAAGGCCGCCGATGGTATCCAAGTGATAATCGGATGTGTACATATAAAGTATCGCGTCATGCCACATCATTCACTATGATTTTCACTCTCACATTTTTACTTCCTTATCATTGCTAAAAACAAAATGAGACGTTGATGTCATGATTTGTGAGGGGGGGGAATGACTGTGTGTCCTTCCTTCTGCTTTGTTTTTTAAAATGGACATTAGGTAGGTACGTAGTTTACATGAATAATTTTAAAGATTACTAATTCTATTCGTAAAATATTTTCATCAGTAATTAAAATAAATTGAAAAATATTTATAATAGATACACTAGTAGAATTTCCGGCATTTACTTCGGCGATAATTACTTCGGCGATATTTAATGATGAAGTAATATATTTTAATAAACTTCGATAATAAAATTGACGTAGTAAATATAGTTTTAGACTTCATAGAATAAAAAAAATAGACTTCTTCTAAAATTTTTAATAATTATTACTTCGCAATTTGTATTTAATGAAGTAATACAGTTTACAATAAAATTTATAATTTTAATTGGCGAAGTAATAAAATTGAACCGATTAAATAAAATAAAATCTGAACCGATTTTTCTCTCGCTCGCAATTAATATTCCTAATTTTTTTCCGCTCCCAAGCTAATCCCCTATTTTGCTTATCCCCTATTTTGCTTGGCGCTAAATTTCTCCCGCTCCGCATGGCTAATTAATCCCGGCCGTAATATTTTCTTCCCACCGCGCGCAGTACTTAACCTAAATTCTATCAGCCGCGCCGATCGATCGCTTCGCATTTGCTTCTGCCGCTTCGACCTAATTTTCTGCCGCGCGCGTCACTCCATCTCCAAGCGATCGGCGACCTAGGTTTCTCCATCTCCAAGCGATCGCCGATCCTAAGGTTCTCCATCTCCAAGCGATCGGCGACCTAAGGTTCTCCATCTCTCCATCTCCAAGCGATCGGCGACCTAAGGTTCTCCATCTCCAAGCGATCGGCGACATAAGGTTCTCTATCTCTAAGCGATCGGCGACCTAAGTTTCTCTGCCCTGCTCTTCTCTGCTCTTCTCTGCTCTGCTCTGCTTCGGCGACCTAGGTTGCTTCCGGCGATTCCGAAGAGGATCAACTGACCGACGACGGGGTTAATGAGGATGGGAAGGATATAAGGAGGGGAACTTCTGATGTAGAGTCGAGCGATGACGGGGAAAATTTGAGCGTAAGATTGGGTGAAACGGACAATGAACTCACAGAATCAACCCCGGAGAGCTCTCACGACCCTTCAGCTGAGAGTCCTGATGGTCCTTCAGCGTCAGGTGCCATAGCAATATCGGCAAATGCAATGTTGAAGAGGACTATGGTCACTTGGACGAGAGGGGAACACCTTGGAAGTGGGTCGTTTGGGACTGTGTTTGAGGCTATCAGTGAGTAAGTACATTTTCTTGCTATTGCTCCAACAAGCTATTGCTTCTAAGTCCGTACTCTTGTGATTGGTTTATTCCATTACATGATAGTTTGCTATTAATTTTGTTGCATTTGCTTAAGGTTGGGCATGATCGTGTACCTTTGATACATCTTCACACATAATCTGGGTCATCTTTCTTCAACTGGCAGGATTATATTCATTGATCAAAATACATCTGATGGAATTTTTAGCGGCTCAATTTTGTAATTTGTATTTTGATTTGTTCTACTTAATATGGTTTTCTTGTGTATTTAATGAACTGCTCATTCAAACTACATAATTTTCAAGCTTACAGACAAGCATTTCCTTGAGATGCATAGGGAGTAGATGACAAGTTATTGCTTTTTGTCTTCTCATCATTTCCCATTTGTAAGCTTGTAAGCAGAGAGAAAACAAGGAGAAATTCCTCTTTGTAATTCCACTTTGATTCTTTTGTTGACAAAATGGTTGCGTTAATACAACGTCTAGACTAATATCTTTTCCTGTTAACTTCATCTGTTCAGTGATGGATTTTTCCTTGCTGTTAAGGAAGTCTCCTTGCTTGACCAAGGAAGGGATGCCCAACAATGCGTATCTCAGCTGGAGCAGGTGATATATACCACATATTGACATTACCCATTTGTGATTTATCTGGGGTTAATTATGCAGTTTCTACTTTGAGAATTTTTACTGGTTTTCTCTACTTAGGACTTGAGTTGTTTATACTAAGTGGCGTCTAATATATCTCTACAACTCTAATCCTCTGACATCAATTCTTGCCTTCAGGAGATTGCACTCTTGAGTCGTTTTACACACACAAATCTAATTCAGTTTTATGGGACAGACAAGGTAAATGAACGGTCATGACTTGTATTCTGTTATTTTTGTATTCATTAGCATTTCTTCTATATCAATGCAGTTTTCTGAGATCTTCTTGATCATTACATGAAACCTGATAATCAAATTGAACGATTCATTTGCAATAGATGTGCTCTCCTTGTGAAGATTCTCCTCTGCCAAGACATACATTGATGACTTTGTGGATCACAAAATTGTTATGCTTGTGTTCTATATGCTGAGTGTATAAAAACCATCTCTACATCTTTTTTTTTTTCCCATCATCTTAAACTTTATGGTAATATGAAATTTTATCATGCCCTTGTTGTAATTGTGAGTCATTACATGCTACTTTGGTGCATTGACACTTGAATATAACATTTCATGAATTGTTTAAGACTTATAGAAGGCGTTGGAACATTAAGAAACCAAGGTTGGCTAGGAATGACGCCATGCTATAAATAATATTTTTGAGAGTTTGATCATAATATAATACTTTTAGAGTTTGTGCCTTTATACATACAAGAATTTTTATGTACTCCACAAGACAGATAAAATATGTACTATTTTTAATCATCTTTCCTTCTGTTAGTCAATATAATTTCATAGTCATATTGCCGTTTTTTCTTTTTAGAATATTATGGTTTTCTATAAAATTTTTGCATGTTCTAAATTTTCAGGATAGTTCAAAATTTGAAACATTTCTAACTGAGTTATATAATATTTGAGTGCAGTTATCTCTACAAATATTTGAGGGACGAAGACAGAGCTGATGTCTTTTCATTTATGGATCCCGACTACATACCTACATGTCCACTTGGCAAAGATGGTCGTAACTTATCACAAAATATTGCTGATCACTTAAAAGCAATGTGTAGAGATAGCATTTGCCTCATCCCATATAACACTGGGTAATATTTTAGCTATTTATTGATTTTTTACTACATACTAGTCAATGCTATATTTTCATTTTTCCAGGTACCATTGGATTTTGACTATCGTCAATGAAGATAAAGATATGATATATTTATTGGACTCTATGTCAAACAAAAATCGCGATGATGCATGGAAAACTATAGTGACCAAGTAAGTAGTAGATTATGTTGATTTCTAATGCATTCACTTATAAATATGGAAAAAATAACTTTTTTACTTTTTAAAATGTAGTGGGGTCAAGATGTATAATGCTTCAAAGGGTATCTCTAAAAGACCAGGTTTTAAACAATTAACGGTATGTATTGTGCTTATGTATGAAGATATGAATGTGTGATTCTTATAATAACTTGATTGTGACCATTACATTACCTTTTATATTTCATTATAGGGTAATCTAAAACAAAGTGGTTCAATTGAATGTGGATATTATGTGATGAGGTACATGAAAGAGATAGTAGAATGTGAAAATCCACAGTTGGAGAGGATGGTAATATTTTTTTGTATTATATGCTTTGGTTTATAATTGAGATAAACTATTACAATTGGATGAATCTAATGTATTTTGTATTTTTGCTTAAAAGTTTGCAGGAATAATCAAGGATCAATATTACCAACAATCCGAATATGATGATGTTAGAAGTGAATGGAGTGAATTTGTCTACTCATATGTAGGTGTCTAAATTGGTGGTGTACTTAGGATACATATTTTGATCTTTCATTATGGATTTTGGATATACTTGTGGATATATATTTTGGTTATATATACTTGTGGATTTGTGGATATGTACTTGTGCATTGATGGATTCGTTGATGTATATTTATCATTTTGAATGGATAATTGTTTAATTTTAATGAAGTAAAAATAATTTTTACTTCACTCTTTTATTAAATTAGTGTGGTGGTAATTGACATTTACTTCATTAAACTAAAATTATATTGTAATAAAATATGATTATTTACTTCGATAATAAAATTTAATGGTGAAGTAATCAAAAATAAAATACTTCATCCATTTGAATTGTGATGAAGTTAAAAAATATATTTACTTCATCATAATTTAATAATTGTGAAGTCGTTACAAATCTATTGTCTCTGTATCATACAAAATAACGAAGTCTTTACAATCGATTACTGTGTCAATAAACGTATATGATGAAGTAATATAATACTATATACTTCGATAAATATAAATACTGGCGAAGTTATAAAATATATTTGCTTCGATAATTAATATAAACTGTGAAGTTATATATCATCTATTACTTCGTCGCATTACAAAAACTACTAAAGCAACAAATATGTTTTTACTTCGACAATTAATTTAAACTGTAAAGTTATATATCATCGATTACTTCGGCACTTTACAAAACCAACAAAGTAAAAGACAAGTTTTTACATCAGAATCGGTCTAAATTTGAACCGGATTGCCTCTTTGAACCGGTAAAAGACTTCGCTAATTTCATGGATATGACTTCGGTTATATGGCGAAGTAAAATAACCCCTTTTTTACTTCACGTGCGTCTACTTCGGTAATTATCTATCTATGACTTCGATGAATATACGAAGTATATGCCGGAAATTCTACTAGTGATAGCCAATCAATTTAACATTTTTAAGTCAACCATCTATTAAATAAAATTCAATCATTAATTTATCAAAATTAAAACTCAATCACTGCACTGTTATGTACCCGGGGCTTCATTCTCTCCTTTCATGATTTAACTTCATTCATTGATTAGTCTTGCATGATAGGGTCATTTAGATAGCACACCTATTGTTTAGTCTGTGTATTGCGTGGATAATTTGGCCATTATAAATAAATGAAAATGACTAGAAATAAGCTCCATTGGACAATAATAGATGTTGACTTATGACTTAATAATTTAGGGATGTGAGAAGCTTTCAAATGTCAAATCAGAAAATAAAGAAATACATGAAAAGCTAATAATGGAAGATTTAAAGCAATTGATTAAACCCTCATATTACTTAGTCAATATGTGAAGCAAGTCAACACTTTTTACTCCTCCAAAAGACAAGAATGCCTTACATTTCTTTATACAGAAAATGAGAAAAAGGACACCAACAGCCCATATAATTGAAGCTAATTGGTATTAATTTCTCTCTAAAGAAGAAAACCATGTAATAATTTATTGGATCACAATCCATTAAAATAAACCTTTCCTGTAAACAATAAAAAGAAATAGTCAGTATTAAATAGTTAATAGGACACTGCGCCCAATTGATGTAGTTGATAAACTCCATTGACTTCAAACTTCTGTGTGATGTGGATAAGAATGGTGCTATAATTAATATGATAAACATCTTCTCCTTAAGGCACATGATGATTTTTCTTTTATTTGCATTAGTTGGTGCCTTCCCAAGTTGACTTAGTCCAGTTTCTATTATGATGCGTTGCTAGATAAAATGCACAGACCAGAAGAATATTGGCTGCTACTATTGGTTATGGAGAACTGGACAATGAGAATAATGCAGCAGTGGAAGAGCTTAATCTGTCCAAGGATATGAGAAGGGACAAATGCAATAAGACAGCCACAAGCTCTATTTATTGATTTGCTTTAAACAATACAAATTTTGTACAAAAAGAGAGTATAATTTATATGTTCTATTATAACATCTAGCTGTCTATCTTGGAATTATGTGGATACAGATCATAAGCAGTCAATTCTGACTTTAGATACAAAGAAACCTCAAAATTAACATGGCAAAAACGTGTTTTGATACTAAATCCTGTTAAGAGGTTCAAGTAATACCTCATCTTTGCCTCCTATCTGTTCACTCTTCTCCCTTCCCTCCCAGCAAGGAAGCTTGGCCTAAGAAAAGTTTTGAACAATGATCAGAAAAAAGGTGACTATTCTACAATCAACAGCGTCACTCTTTTCCTTATAATTAAAGTCATGTTTGAAAATGAAATGGCTGTAGCACTTTAATGCAATTACAGACCACCAAAGTCCACCATCATGGAAGAAAGATAAGCCCTTCCTCTGAGCTGATAGTCTGTCCCATTCGAAGCTCCAAAGGCAGAAAACTTTAGCTGGTACTTTATTATAACAATGGACAGCAGCAGCTTTAGGTGGGCTTATCTGCAGTCTGCAAATGGATGGCTGCATAAACATGGCTCATTCAGAAACAAAATGAAACAGTAAGCATGGCGAGGGAATCTTGGTGCACCAGCTTGGGAAATAGGAACTGCCATTCCACCACCATGCAATTCTCATGGCCTGTGACCACTGTGTCAGCAGCAGGCAGCCAAAGAGGTGTGCCTTGCTGACGAAGATCAAGTCTCGACATCATTGCACAAAACACAGATTTTTAATTTAAGTTTGGAGTAACTGGTGATGGAGAACAGGGGGATTAGAACAGCAATTAAAGACACTAGTAATCACAGCACTAGTAATCACAGCAACTGCTAGTTTTCTACTCTATTGTCAGTGGGTTCTGTCGTGATCGCTGTCTCATGGCTTTGTTAATTACGAGTAAGTGAGACCGTGGTGCAGTGCGCCTGGGTGCCCTGGAATTGGAACACTTTCCTGGTAGCCATAGGCATAGCCGCCGAGGAAAAAGTCGCCGGCGTCTCCTAGCCCGAGCGCCGAGAGGAACAGCTCATCGGACGACGAAGCAGCCGAGACTTCCTCCGACGAGGATACCACCTGCTCGACGAAGCTCATCTCAGGGAATGGAAACGGGTGGCTGGGTGGAAGAGGCATAACGTTGGCGAAGCTGAAGTCCGCCGCGCCGAAAGCTTCGTTTTTGATGGGCGAAGCGAGGATGGGAGTAGATGAGGCGGGTGATCGAGCACGGAGAGTGTTAGAGTTGGTCTTCGACATGAGCAGCTTCTTCTTGAGCTTGGTGTTCCAGTGGTTCTTCACGTCGTTGTCCGTTCGCCCCGCCAAATGGGAAGCAATCGCAGACCACCTAATCAACGATCGCAGATTAGGCAAGACTAACCTGGACCCCTAATTCTAGTAAATCAATTCAAACCTGCTTCCGATTCGATCGTAGAGAGCGAAAATGACGTTGTCCTCCTCCTCCGTGAATCCGCCGTGCTTGATGTCCGGACGGAGGTAGTTGAGCCATCTCAGCCGGCAGCTCTTGCCGCATCGCTTGAGACCTGCATTCCTCATGGATCAGCCGAATTGATCGAAGGATTCACGGTAAGCCTTATCTGTTTCGTGTCAAATGACCTGCTTTTTGGGGCAAAGTGATCCAGTTGCCTCCGGCGCCGTTCTTCTCGATGTAACTCTTGAGGCGGCGTCCTCCTCCGGCGACCACGGCCCCCTCTTGACGTTAGCCTTGTCGCAGCACGGAGATCTTCCCATCGAACGAGAGAGAAAGAGATTGACGAAGAGGAAGCGGAGCAGACGAAGAGGAAGCTTCTCTCCGCGTCGGTTATAAAGAGGAAGAGACGAGAGGGATTTTGTTTTTAAATGGGTTTTTTTTCCAGGAGATTGGGGATTCGCTGCAAAGCGCTCATCTTCAGTTTTCTTAAGATGAATCTTGATCCGTCCGATTAGAGGGGTGATTGGGACCCGGCGGCGATGGAGAAAATATGCGGACTATCTAACAGCAACAAATAAATCTTTTTTATTTTTTATTTTATTTTTAGTTTTTGTCTCCGGGGCTATGGTACAGCGGTAGGGCGACTAATCGTTAACCCAGACATCCATGATTCGATCCCCAGCTAAGACGTATATGTAGAAATTTTTTCTCCAAATGAGGCGCGAACCCTGGGACGCTTTTGCAGGAATTTTTCCTCCAAATGAGGCGTGAATCCTGGGACGCTAGATTTTTAGACCGTTCACCATGAGTGCTTCTCAATTTACTCTGACGGTCGATGGAAAACTTCTATAAATCCGGATCGATCGTCCAAGGTTAAAAAAATCTCATTAATTATTTTAATCTAAACGTGGACTACAAGTTGCATGCCTATTATCACCTTTATTACCGTTAAAAGACTTATTTCACTTTGGCCAAATATTGCTAAAATTACTTTGAAATTATAACTAGAACTATTTTAATAATTATCAAAATTATTCTAATTTAATTAAAAAATTATAATTAAAATTATTATAGTGGACAATATTTTTGATTAAAATTATTATAATGTAAAAAAAAGCTAATCAGAGAATGAAAATATAAGGGGCTCTTTTAATTTTTAACTAAATAATATATTGGGTTTCAAAAAATTATTTACTCTTATTGATTTTGACGGTTGAAAAAATATTGAAATAATTTTTTAAATTTTAAATAAGATGAATGGATGTTATTGATCATGAGAAAAATCACTATGTTGACTTTGTCTAAAACAAGTAGTCGTCTAATTAAACAACAAAAACCAGACCATTTGTATTTCAATGAGATAAAAATGGAAGAAATAATTAATTAATATATTTTTTTAAAAAAATAAATTTAATGATATTTAAAAATATATATTAAACTATATTTTAAAAAATATTTTCCCATTATAAAGTTATCTCAAATGGGATTTTTTTAAAAAAAATTGAAAATGTTCCTTTGAATTTATTTTTTTTAACTCCCTAACACTTTCTTTTTCACTCCCTATATTTTATAATGTTATGCTTAAGAAAAAAAAATTAAAGAAAGTCTCAATTGAATAATATGATATCATAATTACAGTGATCCGACCGATTCATGGTCCAAATTGATTGTTATATTATTCTTTAAGATTTTTTTTTTTTGAATTTTTTTTTTGAATGTAGTAGAGCTCATAGAAATACTAGGATGAAAAGGGAGGTTAGAAAGTAAAAATAAAAAATAAAAAACAAAACAAAACCCAAGGAGAGAGTGAACGTAGAGAACTTTTTAATTGGGGATTGATCCCGGCCTTATCTACGGATAGGTTCACAGGTCGGGTCCGCCAGCCAGTCTGGCGCCAGGAAGGTTTAGTAGATAGGCCAGCAAAGGTATCCTCGGGTGGGTTCCCGAGCCCAGGAGCCCCCGGGGCAGCGTTTAGCTGGTCACAATGGGGTCGGTCGGGCCAACCACCAACCATGCCTAACCCAGTCGGACGTGTGGCTGCCCACGCTCCTTGGTCATTCCCTGACCTAGAGCTAGGTCGTGCGCCACAGGCGGACACGTGGCAATCCACGCTCCAGTATCATCACGGGGACTGGATACGTAACTGAATCAGACAGAAATCGCTCAGCCAACCCTCGACTCAGGGTGTACCCTGCGCCTCCACTCTACCAGTCGGACGCGTGGCTGCCACGCTCACTGACTATTACTCGGCTCAGTCCCCGGCACTCGGACCCGCTAGTCGGCTCTCGGGGTACGGGCTATCTCGCCCCCACGCCCCCTATCTCATTATATACAGGGGTACGACCCTGCTAATGGGGTTCTGCACACCTTACTCATCTCTGACACTTCTCGCGGTCAGTCCGCCCATCCAGTACCTCCGTACTGCTCGAGCACCCCGCGCCACGCCGCGCCACTCCTAAGTGCTCCCTACGAGCTGACAGGTATCACACTCTTGTCTCGTCAATACGGGCAAGGGTTGTCAGCTCCCCCGGCTATATAAACTTCGCACTCCCCCTACCGCAGGTACGCGCGCGCAAGCTTTCTCATCTATTGCCTTATTTCAATTCGGTTCCACTATTATGCCTGCGAATACTGATTTGACCGTCAGAGTGCCTGACCGGGGAAACCCCCGGCGGGTTGGCTGACGGTCGCTGTTTTGTCACCTCGCTTCGCGACAGGAAGGGTTGTCAGCTCCCCCGGCTATATAAACTTCGCACTCCCCCTACCGCAGGTACGCGCGCGCTGGAGTGTTGCTAGGTCGCTGTCACCTCATCCCCTCGTGCCACCCTGGAGACCATACGACCCGTGGGATCGCCACCTCGCTTCGCGACAGGATCAAATTTGGCGCTAGAAGGAGGGCCTCCAGCAGCCTGATCAGAAGCGAAGATGGAGGAGCCTAAACGGGTTTGGATGATCATCACTCTCGAAGAATACGAGCACCCCTTTCCCCCAGCCCACGCGTCGCGGTCAGACTGACGTGGTCAAGCCCAGATCGGATAACGCATCCATAGCCTACCGGACGGGGGTAAGCCAAATGGGGGAACGCGGTATCGAAAGGAGTATGTAGGACCTTACGCTAGTTAGTCCAAGGGAGTTAACCCTCCGGGAAAGAAGATGTATCTTGCAACCGCTGCGCGGCTGAGGAAAGTCCCAACCTTCTCAAGGGCAAGCTAACAGCTCGCTGTGCACGAATTATAAATCGGGATCCGCTCCCACTATCCCTCAGCGCGGCTCTCAAGTGACATATGGCAATCCACGCTCCTTGAGATGTCTCCGACCGGAAAGCCTCGGTGCGGCTCTCAGGCGACGCGTGGCGATCCACGCTCCCTGAGATGTCTCCGACCGGGAAGCCTCGGCGCGGCTCTCAGGCGACGCATGGCGATCCACGCTCCCTGAGATGTCTCCGACCGGGAAGCCTCGACGCGGCTCTCAGGCGACGCGTGGCAATCCACGCTCCCTGAGATGTCCAGGGAAGCATCGACGTGGCTCTCAGGCGACGCGTGGCTATCCACGCTCCCTGAGATGTCTCCGACCGGGAAGCCTCGGTGCGGCTCTTAGGCGACACGTGGCGATCCACGCTCCCTGAGATGTCTCCGACCGGGAAGCCTCGGCGCGGCTCTCAGGCGACGCGTGGCGATCCATGCTCCTTAAGACGTCTTCGACCGGGAAGCCTCGGAACCCTCGGATCGGCTCTCAGCCGGATGCGTGACGACCCACGCTCCCTGAGAGGTCCCCCAACCGGGCGGCTATATTCTCGCTCCGTGCGAGCCTTACCCTCGGATCGGCTCTCAGCCGGACGCGTGGCGACCCACTCTCCCTGAGGGGTCCCCCGACCGGGCGGCTATATTCTCGCTCCGTGCGAGCCTTACCCTCGGATCGGCTCTCAGCCGGACGCGTGGCGGCCCACGCTCCCTGAGAGGTCCCCCGACCGGGCGGCCATATTCTCGCTCCGTGCGAGCCTTACCCTCGGATCAGCTCTCAGCCGGACGCGTGGCGACCCACGCTCCCTGAGAGGCCCCCCGACCAGGCGGCTATATTCTCGCTCCGTGCGAGCCTTACCCTCGGATTGGCTCTCAGCCGGACGCGTGGCGGCCCACGCTCCCTGAGAGGTACCCCGACCGAGCGGCTATATTCTCGCTCCGTGCGAGCCTTACCCTCGGATCGGCTCTCAGCCGGACGCGTGGCGACCCACGCTCCCTGAGCGGTCCCCCGACCGGGTGGCTATATTATCGCTCCGTGCGAGCCTTACCCTCGGATCGGCTCTCAGCCGGACGCGTGGCGACCCACACTCCCTGAGCGGTCCCCCGACCGGGTGGCTATATTCTCGCTCCGTGCGAGCCTTACCCTCAGATCGGCTCTCAGCCGGACGCATGACGGCCCACGCTCCCTGAGAGGTCCCCCGACAAGGCAGCCATATTCTCGCTTCGTTCGAACCTTGCCCCCGAGGCGGCTCTGAGCCGTGCGAGCAGCGATTCCTACTCTCCGAGGCTTCAATCAAGCATTCTTACTCTTGCCTTGCGGGCATGTTGGAAGCAGAATCATCTCCCAGCTCGGTCCTTGATTCTGGGGTGTCGTCTGAACCAAGTGCCCCAATCCGGGCCCTCATACGGGCTACGAGCAATTAAGTCTTCATGACTACGATAACCTAACTTCTTGGTCAGGCGCTGATGGACCCAATTTAGCTAATTAAAGTTGTCACGAATGTAGATCCATCAGAATTTAGATATTTATAAATGTGCTGGAAACCCTTTTTGCAATCAAAGAAGAAAAGCGTAGTAAAGGGGTCACAGGTCGTATTTTTCCAAGGGCTAGTTCAAGTTGTTCGATTCAAACTTGCATTTATATGTCGTCAATGTTTTTGGGTTTCAAATAGAATGTGGGTTTTGGTTTCAAATGGACAAGAAAATGCAATAGAAAGAAATGAAAAGGAAGGACAAAATTAACTAAGTGAACTAGACAAGGTAATAGCAATTAAGGACTTACCCAATGGAGACCTAATCAAACAATTTCATTTAATCGAATTTGGGAACACAATCTGATATTAAATGCTAGCTTAATGCAAAGCAAATGAATAAGAGACACTTGATACACAAGGAATGGAAGAAATCAAAGTGCCAAAATGATACTAAGTACCAAAGCTGTGATTGAAAATTCTGAATTGAAACTAATCCACTTTAGATTGGAAAACAAGCTAATAGTGAAGTGCTAATCATGAATTAAGGCAGGAAGTCAGACTTGAATGCAGCAGAATACCGAAATGAACTTAAAGAAGCTTTTGAAAGCATGAATTCAGAAAAGTAAATGTAGAATTCAGAAATGGAAATCAGATTCAGAACATGGAAGAAGAATTTCAGGAATGAGAGCTCTAACCTAATGCAAAGCAATAGAGAAGGTTAGACTAAGAAGAACTAGTGTATGCTTGACTCTAATTCCAGAAATTACCAGCTTAAAACTTCAGAAATGAATTAAATGGCAGAAATGGGAATTGAAGAAATGCAGAGAAAAACTGCAGTAATTCAGTGATGGAATTTCAGAAATGTAGGACAATTTAAACACAATAAAAACAACAAACAAACAAGTAAGAACAAGTGCTCGAAATTGGCTGCACAAATGATGCATTAAAACTGCAGAAAAGAAACTAAACAATTCAAAAACAACTAACTGAAGACTTGAGTTCTAAATTGCAGAAATGAGTGAAAAGGGTACAGCAGCAAGTTGATTTCAGAAACAAGCAAAATTCAAGCATGAATCCGAGTTCACTATCCTAAAATTCAGAGAAGCTCAAGAAGATCTAATGTTTCCTTGACACAAATTCAAAAACTATCAGCTGAAAGTTGCTGATATAGAACTGATGCGAATGGAATGGAACTCATACTCAAGAACAGGGCTGAACAGAATTACAGATATGACTCAAGCAAAGAAAACTGATCTAAATCCAATTGGACATTGCAAAAACAATCTAGCCAATAAGAGTGCTGACTTGCAACTCTAATCAAAGCAGGAATTGAACAGAAAAGAAACTACAGCAATGGATGCAAGATAGAAAATGTAACTGAAAATGCAGAGCAAAAGTTGATACGCAGCTAAAAAAATTGGATACGCCAGAATGAAATTGAAAAGCAAATGAACTTAAGTGAAATATTAAGTAAACAAGCTAGTTAACTAATGAAAGAACATATTCGAATCACTAATTAAAGCAGAATCAATTTGGAAAGGTAAACTACAGCAGTTGAAACAAAATTCAGAAACGAAACAACATTTCAGAAATGGAATTACAGCTAGAATTGGAAATACAATAAGAAAACTAATCCTCGATCCTTCCCATATTACAAGACCTCCTTGTTCGTCACGCAAGGGCAAGCCAAGAACCCCTTCAACTCGCAAATCTCTGGAAATTGGCTTCAATTCAAATCTGATCACAGATTTGCACTCAGCTGGGATTATCCAACCGATCTCCACGATCTCGTGATTCCGGAGTGTGATGATGACTAGAAGATAATCAAAGCATACCAGAGGACCCTCCAGTAAGCTCCAATTGAAGAAAATGGCACGCGATCGCAATGAAACCGATCAGATCACAGAAGTTGCTGAAACCCTCACGCAACTCTGCTCCAAGGCAATTCTGAGCTTGAATCTCCACTGAAACCTTCTCCCAAGGATCTAGATCTTGCTCCAAGATCGTGATCGAGTTGGCCACGCCTTCACTGAAGAAAATTTGAGAGAAAATGATGAACTGATGAGAAAACGGGAAGAAAGCTAAGCTGGAAATGGCGAAGACGCGACAAATGAGATCGGGCTCTGTTTGCAGTTTAAGTAGTTAAACATTGGATGGCCGAGATTAATCCCGCTTCATCCAACGGTGGATCTTTGTCCGATTTGATTCAAAATTTCCAGATCTCGATCAGAGGTCAGGATCATCCTCGTGGTAGCTCGGATCTGCCAGATCTCCAACGGATGGTTCAGATCACCTTGATCTTTGTATGGATGGCCTAGATCACTTTGATCATGATCCAACGGCTAGATGATCTCTGATTTGGCTGAAACTCTCAGATCTTGATCTGATTGCTTGATTAGCCTTAATCCCAGCTCGGATTGATCAAAAGTTCTCAGATGGTCTAGATCTAACTATCTTTGCATCAGACGGTCCAAATTAGTTGACGCTTGATTCCTTTGATCTGGTCCACTTTTGACTCAACCTTGACCCAACATCCTAGGTCCACGATCCCTTCAAGCCTACAAGAGTAGATCAAAAATTTAGTGACAAAACAACTCGAAAATATCAAAATTTGCAATTAAGTCCAAAAAGAGTATAAATCCTAGAACCTAGAGTAAATCCACAATTATACAAGTAAAATATGGGTCAAATACGGATTTAAGCATATGAAATAATCAACAAAATGACGCTTATCAGGCGCGCCTCAGCCAACGCCAGCGTGGGTCACAGGACCACCATGGACTTAGGATTTCCTCCGTTCTCGCCCAAAGGGGGAACACTGAGGAAGTACTACATACTCGCAGAATCCTAAGTGCTCAACTACCCGAGTAACTAATACACAATGACCCTGACATTATGGGCGTTCGACCACCGGAAGAAGACGGACGAGCATTCCCCCCCCCCCCCCCCATTCGGGTCGCTTACGCTCAAACACTAAACACACATGTGCAAAAGTATATAAGAACGAGGATGACGGAAAAGGAAAGTAACATTCATAGAAGATAACTTGGCCTCCGCCTACACGAGAAAATAGAAAGAAGCAGCACGAAACTATGATTTAGGCGCAGAAGACTGAGACGGGGCTTGACCCTGCGTCCTCCCCCATTCCTTGCGAGTCGCCTTCAGCTTGGCCTCCAGAGCAGCGTGATGCTTACGCACCCGCGAGAGGTCGCATAGGTGGGCGGCTAGTTCTTCTTCCTTAGCCTTTAGGTCGGTGTGCAGTGTCACAGCCGACTGGCCAGTCTCCTGGAGATCCGCCTTAGCCTTGGCTAGCTCCACATGGGCCTGTAGCTCCCGAGTCTGAGCCTGACGCTCGCTTCGCTCCAGGAAAGTGATTTGCTATCGCATCTGGGCAGCGGTTTCCCGAGCCAAGTCCAGCTCCACCAGATGTTCCTGAAGCTGCGCCTCGGCGCGAGCGACTCGCCCCTGAAGGGTCGCATTCTCAGCCCATAGCGTATTCCAGGCCTCCTCACCTGGTTGCGGTTGCATGCATCGGAGCTGAGCCTCCAATGCCTCCCTCCGAGACTCTGATTGACGAAGGGACCGAGTCTGGGCGGCAAGGGAAACACCCATGTCATAGATTGCCCCGATTAACTGTAAAGAAAGCGAAAGGTTAGCCGGGAAAGAACTGAGCAAGCAAGAGTTATCAGAAAAACATACCTAACAAACCTCCGCCATGAGGCCGTTGGCTCTGGCAATGGGATCCTGACGGTCAAAGGCTCGCAGACCGTGATACAGATGGCCACTCAAGGGGGCATATAGATAAACCACTCGAGCAGACCCTAGAGGCGCAGAGTATGGGGCCTCGTAGGCAGTACGAGGGTCTGCCCGCGAAGGCAAGATAAGATGCATGTATCGGGCTAGGGCCCGTAGCCCCCTCGGGGAGAGAAGGAAGGGGGATATCGGATAGCACGCCGGAAGAGCCGGCGGGAGTAGAAGGAACCGTCGGTCGAACAACCCCTGGAGCAGAAGAAATGAGCATGGCCGGCGCAGATATCGACGAGACAGGAATCCTCGGCGAAAGGGAAGGAAGAGGTCTATCAGTCTGCATACTCGAAGAGACGGCCTGGGTCGAAGGAGGCACTGGCAGAGTATCTCCTGGAGCGGAAGAAACTGGGACGACAGGCGCAGACACCCGTGGAGTAGAAAGCCTCGACGAAGGAGAGGAGGAGGGGGTTCTCCGCGGGAAGGTGGTCGTGGTCCCAAAGGGAGGCGAACGGTCGCTCGGTTGATTCCGATGGCCCCTGGTCTCCAAGGCGAAAGGATCCGCGTCCGAAACCTCAACCTCAGAGTCCGACGCCTCCTCCTCTGGCGCCTTACCCCTACTCGCAGAAGAAGCGTCAGTAGGGTTTACCGCCGGGGAAGGAGACGCTGGAGTAGCCGGCGGAGCATTAGCCGAATCGGCAAGCATAGCCGCCATCGCTGTCGTGAACGCAGCCTCATCCTTTGCTAGCCCCGCTACCAGAAAGTCGTACAACATTTTGGAGAGGATACCGGGACGTCGGAGGAAATGGCTAAGAAGGGTAGGAGGAAGGTGACAAGGGAGTGTAAAGAAAACGAAAGCAGCGAGGAAGATAATCGTGGACGCCCTATATAGGGAAGGGCGGTCAATCCTAGCCGTCGGAAAAAGGGTTGCGAGGAAAAGGTAGATCTCCTCAGAACCCTCCGATGGGAACTATGGAAAAGCGAGGGGGCGCGATAAGGCAAAGGTGGGCCCGGCGAACAGGCGTTTCGCTACCCAAGGTAATCAAAACAAGTGGCTGACATTGCGGTGCCTGGGCAACCACTGAACATGAGACAAGTGCCCCGGCCAATTAATACATCCCTCAAGCGAGAGGGAGGGCAGATAAGTTGTCAGCCAGGCGGCTTGAATAAAAAAAAGGGGTTAGGCTGACCCCAAATTCCCATGGGCGAGCTCTCGCTAATCCCTTGGTCCGGGTCCTGGTCGGGCGCGTGGCAACCCATGCTCCCCGAAGTCAGCCTGGCCAAGAAGTCAAATTCCCACGGGCGAGCTCCCACCAATCCCTTGGTCCGGATCCCGGTCAGATGCGTGGCGGCCCACGTTCTCCAGATTCGGCTCGGCCAAGTGACCAAATCCATAGGGATAAGTCCCTGACAAGCCCTTGGCCCGGGCCCTTGAGCGAGCACACGGCGACACCTCCCCAAGCTCAACGGCCAGATATTCACGCAAGGGCGCAAACCAGTGTTTTACTCGGACACCCGCCAAGACTAACGGTCTGAGCGCATGCTCATTCTAGTTGTGAACACTTAAAAATCGGCCAAAGGCTTGTAAAGACCACGCTGATTATTCGGCTTGGCGCCCAAATTCGCTCTCATTATCGCTAGGGTCCCTAATGATTGAAAATGAAAGCATCCATGGAGAAGGAAAATCACATTCAAAGGAAGAAGTGCATTATAAAATCGGGGGTCAGGGGTCCCCTCATTAAAAGAAAAGAGAAAAGGAGAAGCCCGACCCTCACTTGAAGGGTTGTTTTGTTACGTCGGGTAGATCTTTGCACATGTCCCGAAGCTGAATAGCTATGGAGGCATATCGGGAGGTAGATACCCTCCCAGTTTGAGTTGCCGGACGACGCTAACCCCATGGTGCATCATCACAGCCCGAAATTGCCGGGAGATCTCGTCAGTGTGGGCCCTGGCGTTGATGCACTCAAGCCTATGGGCCTCCAACCTTTCAGCTTCCGCCTCCTTGTAGGAACGAAGCCCCGCCAGCTCGACCTGAACCGCGTCCCAGGAAGCTTGACGCTTGCGCAGCTCTTCCAACTCCGCTTGAGCCGCATCCCAGGATGCCTGGAGGCCGCGCAAATCCCGCAGTTGGTCCCACAACGAGCCAACTTCTCGCTCCTCGGCTACCAGTTGCGCTCGCAAAGGCGGAATAGCCTCGCTGGCCCAGCGAAGCTCGACCTTGGTCTTTAGAAGGTCCGCTAGCAGCCCCTCCTTGCGTTTGCGATCACGGAGCCATGCTTGCTCAGCCTGGACCACTCGGTCTTGCGCCTGAACCACCTCAGCGTCAGCCGAAACGATCTGTGCTCTGGCGGTCTCCAGCTCCTCTTGAACCTGACCAGTAAGTCCTAAAGGACGATAACTTCCGCCCTCAAGCTGTTCAGCGAGTCGTCGTCAGAAACCAGCTGGGTATGCCGGAGCCGGGCTTCGAGATCTTCCATATGCCGCTCGGCGTGACACCTGGCCTTGGCGTGGCTCAGCATAGACACGCACATGCCATAACCTTGGGCCCAAGACTACAAAAGAAAAGACTTGGTGACACGTCGGCTAAGGAAGAGTAAGACACGCAACAACCCGTAAACACATACTTGCGTGGTCGTAGCTATAAAGTCATCCGCCCAGGCGCTGGGACCGACTGAGCCACCCGCTGCAAGCCGGCCATAAACCTGTTCGCTACTGTACCATACAACCAGACATCTCGCGACCGTATGGAGGCAGTGCCACTCGGTACCATCATGCTCATGAGCCAGTCGGACAGCGAGGGCGGTAACATGTGCAGTAAGTCTTCGCCTATAGGCACTCTCGGCCGGGTCGGGCACACCTCCCCCAGAGGGGCAACAACTAACTCCACCGGTAGTACTGAAGGAGAAGGGGGTGGCAATGCTGGGGGATCGACCATTGGCATTTTGCCCTTTTGCCTTTTGCTGGGCCGACTAGAAGAAGCTTCAGTTGGGTCGACCGAGTCAGGCACGGACTCCTCACTCCGTGGGCGCCGCAATATACGACTTAGAGGTCGGGTATCCTCTGAGCCAGACCGAGGGGTTTCTTCATCTTCGGGCGCAGAGGCAGGTGACCTGGAGCCAGAAAGAGTTGCCTCGTGTTCCGCAAGCTGCTCGGCCCGTTGTCCTGCGGCGAGCACCTCTCGCTCTTCTAGCAGCTTCTGGATACGCGCCTCCATTTCCTCAGACCTCAGTCCATAACCCTCTTCGGGGGCAGCCGGGTACATCATCTCGGCTACCGGGCAAACATTGGTCAAGCGGTAGTAAAAGGACAAGAAAGGAGAAAAGAATGCTTACCGAGAGAAGCAGGCCGATGAAACGGCGCGGGGCTGAGTCCAAACACGGACAAAATGCCTTCACTCAATAATGGCGCGCTGAGGAAGTGCCGACCTCCAAGCACGGAGAGGCCAGCCTCGAATGGAGGGAATTGCCGAGAATCCGCATGGGGAGGAGATGTTGAAGGAGCGTCCCGCCGATAGCCAACTGGCCAGGTCGGGAGCGCAACAAGGCGAATGAAAAAATACCTCTCCTTCCAACCTCTGTTAGAAGATGGAAGCTGAGAGAGGAAGGAAGTCCCGGGATGGGCTTGGAAGAAAAACTCGCCCGGTTCCTGCCTCTTCAGATAGAAGAAGTAGTGAAAGAGGTCGGCTCGAAGGGGGAGTTGATACAACTGAAAGATAATAACCGACCCACAAAGAAGGCGGATGGAATTGGGAGTTAGTTGGGAAAGATTAAGGGAAGGTAACGACAGATGGAGGCGATGAAGGGATGAATTGGGAAACGCAGCCCAGCCTGCAAGTGATCTCGCGAGACGGTAATGTAGTGCTCGGCAGGTCTGGCAGGCTGATCGGAAGAAGCAGGCAGCAAGACGGGATGGTCAGAAGGAATGTGAAAGTCTGCCTTAATCCCATCGAGGTCATGAGGTTCAAGAATGGACCTTGCAGTAACATACCGGGATCCGGGTCGCGAAATGAAGAGGCCATGTGAAGTAGAGGAAGAAAGGAAACCTAATCAGTAAAGAGATCGTCGGAGGAGAAAGTCAGGACCAGAGATTCCGCCGCAACCCTAGCCAGAGGTAGAAGCGCAGTACGCCGGTGAAAAAGGTGAAAAGGCGGTGGTAAAGGCAAGAACCTATTTGTACAGCCGTATAAGCTACCAGAACCGCCCGATGGTGAGCCATAACAAAGGCGGCGGTCAATAATAGCTGTCCGATCAGGCCCAGAGGGGCCCAGAAAACGAAGCACCTCGCGCCCAACCTCGTCCTTCCCTGGACAAACGCCGAGCACCTCGCTGCTCGGAAAAGGAATGGGGGAAGAGACACGTGGAACAATCCTCAGCCGAGAGCATTAATGTATGAGATTTCGACCTATTCAGAGATATCAAGTAGCAGAAGGGGAAAAGACAAATGATGGGACATCACCGGCCGATCGGGATCCCTGGGCATCGACAAGTTCGCCAAGAGGCCCCGAGAAGGGACCCGGAGGTCCCGGCGCGCCAGGCTCACTTCAACGGGCGATAGTCCAGTCAGTCGGACTTGCCGCCTCCTTCGACTAGACTCAAGGGGGACGCTTATGATCCCGGCCTTACCTACGGGTAGGTTAACCGGCCGGGCCCGCCAGCCAGCCTGGCGCCAGGAAGGTTTAGTAGATAGGTCAGTAAAGGTATCCCCGGGTGGGCTCCCGAGCCCAGGAGCCCCCGAGGAAACGTTTAGCTGGCCACAATGGGGTCGGTCGGGCCGACCACCAACCATGCCTAACCTAGTCGGACGTGTGGCTGCCCACGCTCCCTGGCCATTCCCCGACCTAGAGCTAGGTCGTGTGCCACAGGCGGACACGTGGCAATCCACACTCCAGTATCATCACGGGGACTGGATACCTAACTGAATCAGACATAAATCACTCAGCCACCCCCCGACTCAGGGCGTACCCTGCTTCTCCACTCTACCAGTCAGACGCGTGACTGCCACACTCACTGGCTATTACCCGGCTCGGTCCCCGGCACTCGGACCCGCCAGTCGGCTATCGGGGTACGGGCTATCTCGCCCCTACGCCCCCTATCTCATTATATCCAGGGTACGACCCTGCTAACGGGGTTCTGCACACCTTACTCAACTCTGACATTTCTCGCGGTCAGTCCTCCCATCCAGTACCTTCGTACTGCTCGAGCACCCTGCGCCATGCCACGCCACTCCTAAATGCTCTCTACGAGCTGACAGGTATCACACTCTTGTCTCGTCAATACGGGCAAGGGTTGTCAGCTCTCCCGACTATATAAGCTTCGCACTCCCCCTACCGCAGGTACGCGCGTGCAAGCTTTCTCATCTATTGCCTCATTTCAATTCGGTTCCACTATTATGCCTGCGGATACTGACTTAACCGTCGGAGTGCCTGACCGGGAAAACCCCTTGCGGGTTGGCTGACGGTCGCTGTTTTGTGGAGCTACGCCGGAGTGTTGCTAGGTCGCTGCCACCTCATCCGCTCGTGCCACCCAGGAGATCATCCGGCCCGTGGGATCGCCACCTCGCTTCGCGACAGGATCAGGGATTTTTGTCTATTTTATAGGAATTTTTTTAATGGAATTGATTCATAATACGAAAATATTAATATACAAATTTGAAAATATAATTAATTTAGATTTGAGTTCCATTCTAAATAAAATTTAAGTTTGAATTTAATTTTAAAAAATATAATTTAAAATTAAATTCAAATCGAATTATTTAAATATAATTAAATTAAAATTATATTAAAAATAATTACAGTTTCATTCGAATTTGACGCATGAGCAGTTCAAATAAATTATCGAACCGATTTGAGTTGGATTCGGATTTGATAATTTTAAATACAAATCGAATATTTTTGAAGCTCTCAATTAACTTGATTCGTTTGCACCTTCGTCTCCGCCCCCAAATTGTTCACATTTGGTGGAATTGGTCTGCGGGAGGAGATCATGGATCCGGTGGAGAGATCAAGATCGAGCTAAAGGTCGATGCCATCTGCAAGAAGTACGGGAAGTAGGACGTCGACAAGCCTCAACGTCGGCAGTGGTTCTGGCAAGGACGCCTCCGTCGTAGAAGCATCCCTTCAGGTGTCTTCCTAGACCTGCTTATGGTTCTCATCCGTTTGCATTTGGCTACGGTTTGATTCCAAGCGGTTGATTTGGCGATCGTTTGGGGCAGAAAGCGGAAGCGGCGACCAGCGAGAAGAACCAGGCGGAGGTTGTAACTTTGAATGCTAATATCCTGTGTACGAAGGCGCATTTGTTGGGGAGATCCGTCAACAAGGTCCGACGCTTTAATTTCTTTGATTCTTTGTTTTTTCTTTCGCTTCTGTGAATTCATTGCGTTTGGTAAATTTCGTGTTCTTGATTGCATTTCGGTCAAACAGCATTTTGGGTACTTTTTTTGGTCTTTCATAGGAAGAGGTAGGCACGCCTGCAAACAATACTGTTGTTGTGATCATTTAGTGGCAATGTTGATTCCGATAATTCTGGGATTATCAAATCGAAGTTTGTATTTTTGAATGCGTTATGGTCAATTTGTGAATCTTAAATTGTGAGATCAGATTACAATGTTTTTTTTTTTGAAAGAAAATTGATTTTGACTTCTTGAAATAATTATTTACCCTCGAATGTATTGAAAATAATGTAAAATGATGGATAGAATGAATTTGAGATCAAAATCAGTATCGTTACATGAAAGGACGGCATCAAAACTTTGGTCCAAATTTCACAATGAATAAAACAATGAAATAGGAGATTTTGAAATGTTATGGTGACTTGATCTCCTTGAGACTCTAGGAACACAAGTAAAATTTCATGATGGGGCAATGTTGAATATAAAACTGTTTTGAGTCTAGGTGGGTGGCATGAGACTAGACTTGACTTAGGTTTAGATTCGAGCTAATTTAGATTTAGATTTTGTGCAAGTTGATATATGCTTTATTGGATTTAGTTTGAGTTGACTAGGCTTAGGTTCCATATGTCGTCCAGTTAGATATCAACACTTGGATGGTGTCCAACACTCTTATTAATTTAACCTTTTTTTTCCTAAATTAGTCTTGCATACTTAGATCCTCACCAGTGTCACATACTTGTATCTGAGTCTAAGTAGCATATAACAAGACCACTGCCTTCTTGCTCCTCCATCACTTGTGCCTCATGCAACAAACCCAAGCACATGCCTTTCTCCTTAACGTCTGTCTAACCTTGCATAAATGTAAATACTGCTCCTAGCCTCCTACATTGTTCATCATCTGCTCCACTACTCAGATCTTTGATCAATATTTATTCCTTTTCCGCTTTCTAATTTTTGCTTCTTCTCTTTTCCATTTTCTTGTACTGAGAGTAAAATATTTGTTGAGAATCATTTCTGAGTGGGAATCAACAAACCGAGCAAGATTGCAGTGAGATCTTAGCCAAATTTGCAAGAAATCAGCCAATTCATTTGACTCTCGTTTAATTTCAGTCGGCCTGATATAAGGCCTTTACATTAGTTTTACAAGTTATTCTGGTGTATCTCAGAGAGAATGTCTGAAGATGTTTGTCTTCTTGACCGAAACTATATCAGCCTTTGATGATTGTGCCGGGTCCGGCCAATTTTGTCAACTGTGCCACCATTTGGGCTCTCTTTATATTGAATATTTCTAGTTAATATCAATCTTACAAATCAAGTTGGATGTAACGTGTTTTACAAGGGGTTCAATCTAGAGTGCATGTTTCGTTCTTATAGCTTTGTTGCAAATTAGAGTTTTGATCAATCTCTAGTGCAATATTATCAAGGGTGTATATACATGGTCTATCATGTTATTGAGAAAACAGATCAATGAATGCATGAAACATAACTCTTTCTTGAAGTAACTGAAAAAAAATTGCTAATACTCATCCTAGTTGATCCTACAAAGTCTTTAATATCAGTGTCATTCACCCACCCAATAGCCTCCATTTGGATTTTGAAGAAGACAATCAAAATCTTTATTTCATTCACTTTTTGCTAATTTTATGGAGTTAAGGCATGCACTATAGGAAGAATTGTTGGGTTGTAACTGAGAGTCAATATTCCAGATGCGATGTCATTGTCAATGTCAATGCAAATATTGAGCATGGCCTCCACAATTTGCACGATGGATGGGCTGACCTAGTGCTTGCCAATCACATTCCTGTGTGCATGAATTCCTTTCAGCTTGACAAATGTTTTGCTTCATGGATAAGGGAAAAAAAATAGTCATCCAATTTCTTACGGCCTTGATAAATCTCTTGCAATATCCTGATATCCGCGGCCTAGTTTTGTTTTACCTGTGTAACTGTTAGAACCACTTTGGGCTAGTTTTGTTTTAGGTGTATGATTCTGATGATTATCCTTCAGACATGCATTGTCCTAAGTAGGATAACTAGGCGATTGTATTAGTGAAATATGATTAACTCAAACTACAAGAGAAATACTTAAGAGGGAGACAAATCAAAGGAATCTTCCAGGTCTGTGAGTTTGAGACCTATATTAGACTGTCATTCAATAGTTGAGTTTCATCAAAAACCCTGTGAATCCAGCCAAATAAAGTGAATGTAAAGATGTCCCATGCGCCAACAACCCATTTGCAAGGATGAGAGAGAATCATCTTTCTTTTTTTTTTTAAAAAATAAATAATCTAGGTGTTTGGGTTTGGCCCGACTGTTCTTGGAATAGACGGCCTTCTCCTCTGATTTGCCTATTGGGTAAATCAACTTTGTTCCTTGATCATCTTGATGGGTACATGCTGAGTGAGAAGACTAGTAAGAAATTATTCTCTTTGAAGGGAGATTTGACTGACTTTTGGCTTATTGGTACCATATTATTTAACTGATGCAATGGTCCAATGTTTTCTAAATAGAGTCTAATTTGTTTAGATGTGCTTTCCTTGAGGATGACATTTGCCATCCCTTGTCGGGCCATCTCATTTGTTTAAATGGATTAATTTGCTTAATTAAAGAGTGTATGGAACCTAATTATTACTTTTCCCCTTTGCATTGGGCTAAAGAAATGAGATCCGCAGGGGAAGATCAGGATTTTTCTTCTGATTGCATATTTTGCCTCTAAGTTTGTTGCATATGCAATTAGAAAATGGTAGAAGAAAATAAATTCATCGTTTTTTCGCTATGGAATAATTTCTGGCTTGTGTGAATCAGTGACTTGGTTATGATGTAGATGAAGCAAAGTATCTCATCATCTTTTTTTTTCCTTCCTTTGACTTTTTGAAGAAATAAAAAATAATTGTGTTATTTATTTTTAAGTTTGATAGTGTCTACTTTTTTTGTGTGTAAAATTCTAACAAGCTTTAAATATTTGCCTTAAATTGTGTTTTAATATTCTCAATATTTGAAGAAGAAATTTGAAAAGCTTAAGAATTGTTGATTACATTTCTTCCATAAAGTAGTAGTTAAATTGTTTCAAATTATTGTAAAATTGTTTGTGGTAGTTAAATCTGCACACAGACAGATTACTCTCATACATTTGTAAATAGCTTCTCCCACAAATTGTACTAATTTCAACAAGCCAAGTTAAACAATCATCACCTTATCTGAAAGTGATCTAGAAAACACTGCTTAAGCTTCATTTACATGATTCCATGGCAACACTGGTTGATGTAGGCTTCCATCAAGACTCAGTTAACTAACTATTATGGATCCAATGCATAAATTACTAGACGATGAGTTACTCAGATTCGATCTTGAACTAGAAATTCTGAGCTCCAAATCTAGATGTGAAAGTTGATCATGAGCATTTTCGATTGCCTCGACGTAGGAATTGGATATCTGATGAAGACAGGAAGACAGATGGATTGTTTCTTGTTCTTTGCTTGATGAATTCAGATCTATTGCAGCAGCCTCGGAAGCTTTGTTACTTG
Organism: Boesenbergia rotunda; assembly: GCA_024364735.1. Classification (NCBI taxonomy): domain Eukaryota; kingdom Viridiplantae; phylum Streptophyta; class Magnoliopsida; order Zingiberales; family Zingiberaceae; genus Boesenbergia; species Boesenbergia rotunda. The sequence continues at coordinate 30,523 of JAGFNQ010004781.1, read as the reverse complement.
GCAAGGAGGTATTTTCACAAGCTGCAACCTGAAATGCAAATGAGAGTGAGAGTCGAACATAGTGTCTTCTTGATCGAAAACCGTGAGTAGAGAAAAGACTACCACATCGAAAAGACTCGATCTGCGCCTCTTTTTGTTGAGGCTGTTTTGCCTGAGAAAGTGTTTCTGAGCATGGCTAGCCACTTGTGTGGGGGTCCTTGTGGTAACAAAGTTCTTCGAGATGCCTCTCCAATCTCCTTTTCCGAGCTTCTCGAGTCCCATAAGAAATAGTCTGTGTTCTTCCTCAGTCCATGAAACTCCTACTCACCACAGAGAAAAAATTGTTTGCACATAAACATGTCACCAAGATGCTAAGTTTTTTCAATACCTGACAAGTACAACTTTTTGTTGTTCCAACTTTTGTAGCTTAGGAATTGAGAGCTGAATGTAAGGCAATGAAGCGATGACTCACCTTTCTTCCTCTCGTGTGTTTGGCCACCGAGACCATCGGAGAGATAGCCGATAGACATCTTCTCAGAGGCTTCATCAAGTGACGACGTGGAAGGGGAGGCCGAAGGAGCACAAGGGTAATTGTAGGAGAGGCACTCCATGCTAAAGCTCTTCTCAAGCTGCACCCCAAATAGCCTCACTGCACCTCCCCCAGCCATGCCTCTCGTGCTGATACATGTCCTGGAGTTGTGGCCATAGTGACCACAATGGGAGCATTTCCTCGCCATTTCTCAGTCCAAGGATTTGTCACTCACAAGGCTACAAGAAGCACAAGCTAAATACTAGTGACCGGAAAGGCCAATCAATGAGGGAGGAATTGAAGGTCAAGGTCTCCTTTGTGGACAAGTTTGGCATGGGGTTATGTCACCATAAAGGACACACACAATTGCATGTCTATGCATCAGTACTAGTATCTTCTAGTGTCCCTTAAAGAGTATCTTATGCCTTCAGTGATAGATGCAGTCATAAGTTGCTTCAGAGTTCAACAATTAAAAAATATTCTTCCTTGAATCATGTTCTGAATTCTTGTAAGCATGACTCAAGTAGCATTGCTCTTTTTTTTTTTCAATAGCAAGTTGTGCAATAATTTACAGAAAACACAGAGCATCCTCAAGTGGAATATCAGATAGGTAAAACACCTTTGAAAAAGGAGGAAGTACTTTTGGATGTTGAAGAGGCACCATGATGTTGGATTTGATGTTTTGGTTGCATTTGTTTATGGGGGCTTTAATGATCAACTCTTGGATAGTGATGCATATGGCTGGTTTCATGGCTGAATACAAGAAAAACAATATAAGTACTATAATAGTGTGTTTGTGTTGTCGCTAACGAAGAAATGTAACTTGAATACAATAAAAGGCACCAAGCTTGACAATTTTTTTTTTATATGTATATATATTTTTTCAAACTAGGCTAGCTCGAACCCGTCCCACTTAAACCGCTTCCTCTAATAGTTTGCCCAAATTCAAAAATTATTATTCACTAAAACCAAGCACTTTAATTAGAATTAACAAATAACTAGAGCTTCTACCTAATCCATGGTACCAAGTTCCTTAATCCACAAGCCTTTAATTGCATTTAAAAAAAAATCAAAAGTCTTTAATCATTATAAAAACTGATAGTTTGCAATTGACACAGAATCCTCAACTGTCAGTGGACCTTAGCGTTGCCTAAATCAGTCAATCCGAAGAATTTTGCAACTTTTTCCTTTCAATTTTTTATCCCTCCTTTCAACATAATTTCTTAGATTTTCTCAAACCAAATCTTATCTAAATCTGCACTATAACATATTACAATCTCTGAGTTTGGGATGCAACTGAGGAAGTTATATCTGAAACATAACAGTACTTTGCCTTTTCTTTTCTTTTCTACCAGCTTTCTGAAGTGCTTTATTATCTGAATGGATTCTATTCCATCAGATTAATTACTTCCATTATCACTTAATCAGAATCCATTATGTTGTTATCTCTTATAAATAATATAAACCATGTTCTATAGTAGTTTAAGACGCAAAAAAAAAAAAAAAAACTCCTCCTGTGTCATATTCTCGTTAAGATTTGTCGTTAAATCTCTCCTGACTCGTCCTCTCCTTTCGACGCCAAGTTTCCACCAGGTTGTTGGCGTTGTTGTCGCGGTGAGTTTTCAATCAAAATAAGTATGATTACAAACAGTAAAAGCTTCAAATTTGGATGGTCTGTTTTAATTATCAGTCTAACTTTAGGCTTCAATCAGTGTTGGCTGAAGTGCAATAATTGGCATCAGGAGACAAAATATAATGAAACCTTTCATTGTTGATAGCCATCCATCATCTGATTGCGAAGGATACAGAAAACAAAAGATAAGATATAAAAATGAACAGTTGACACTGTGTGAGAAGAAATAAATGCATATCCTATTTGTGTTGGTCAATGGCAATTAAAGGAACCTGCACCACTAAGCAAACAAAATGGCATCATCCTCCATTTCCTATCACCAATCTGTGAAAAGAAGGATATGCTGATTCTTTAAGATATAAGTTGAGAATCCCATTTGAACCAATCTAGATAATATATGATAAGGAATCCTTTTCACATGCACTGTCTTCAGAACTGTTTTTGCTAATTGCATGGCAAAGTTATCATATTTTGGAAGCATCTCAAGGGACTTTTGTTGGTAGTAAGAGGATTTATGGTAGAGATTGTTCTATATATCATCACTTGTGAAATCACAAGTCTTTTACAATCTCCAATTAATGTGTTCTCATGATATCTTTTAAGCTCTACTAAACTATGTTGAAAATCATATATATAAAAAGATTAATATGTTCAGCACTTGAATTAGAAGACCACGTTCATGTAATAATGCAGGCAGTGGTGATCATAAAACGCATTGCAAACTGATTGCATTAATGATGTCATTGATGAATTCCTTTCTTTTGGGGAAACAATGGCAATGGCTCAATGTGCTGATCTATTGAGCTGTTATTGCTGCATGACGACCAAGTCCATGCACAAGTCGAATGGGCCTGAACTTAGTTTATGTCATACGTCATGCCCAACGCAACACATAAATCAACTTAGCCTATAGCTTAACATAGCAATGAAACCTAAGAATTTTGTCCTGCACCCCATGCACATCTAAAATAGTTTTTTTTTTATTTGAAATTTTTTGGGTATTTAATACTTGTACTCTGACTCCTAATTTTTAAAAGAAAAAAAAATCTAATTGACATAACTGAGAGTTTAAAAAAATAAATAAAAATATTTTTAAAAAAACACTGATCACACATGTCTACACGGGTCCAGACATCACGACTATACTTTTTGTATCTTAGCATCTCCATATGAATACTTAGATGAAGATTGATAGTAACATAATGTTAACTCAATCATATTTGATACGGCGGAAGTCTACAACCCTCATGTATCCCATGAGCTCAAGAGTTATACTGAGCTATCAATCAAAGTTAAGGATGATGAGACATGACCCAAAGGGGATCCGACTGACTTGGAAGGAATTCAGGTTCAATCGAACTTATCACAATTGTCGACATCGCCCCTAGCTCGGCTTCGATCGCCGACATCGCTATCGGCTCACCTTAGATTTCGACATCCTCCTCGCCTCGGACTCAAATCCCGATATCATTTTGACTCGACCTCAGCTGACATAATCCTAGATTCAGCTTCATTCGCTGATATCGTCACTGGCTCAACCTCAGATTTTGACATAGTCCTGGTTTTGGCCTCAAATTAAATTTCGACAACGCCCCCGACTCAGCCTCAGATCTCGACATCTGCCCTGCCTCGGCCTTAGTCGTTGACTTCGTCTATCTTCAAGTTATTCAACATCAGCCTCATCTCCTCATCCGCCTTTGGATCAGGTCCACACCCTAAGCGGGCTGATGAAAACGTGTGAGGGGCATATGGATAAGGAGGTATCATAACCATCTCATTAATGAGACAATTTCTCCTGGGAGATGGCGACAACGATTGCGAACATTCCGTAACATGAGGCATCGAATAAATGGAGAAGTTGTTAAGTACATCAAATCAAGTCTCCTGGATATCCTCCTTCAAACATGTGGTGTTTCATGAATAGAGAGACAACTAATACCTGTTAGATCTAGTTCCTTCATTGACTCATACAAGGATGATAGAGAAGAATGTAGCCTCTAACGTGGAGATATTCTTCTAACAGCTATATAAATACCAGAGAAGATAAGCGAAAGGGACTCTTCGGTTCCACTAAGCTCTCCTTTTTCTTCTTCTCTTTCCTCTTCTAGTTAAATATCTAAGTAAACTTTAATTTGAACGTCAGAATAGCCTATCGGGATCTGTCTCTAGTATCATTTTAACTCTCTTTTAGAGTGCATTTTAGGTCCTTCATATCCTTCACCAATAATCTTCAGAGAACATGCATGTCAATCTGTTCATTGACCGATGATTTGATCATCCACGATATTTGATCAGAACAATACTCTTTCTAAACCTAAAGTTTTACTGTATCTTCTTCGTAGTGATTTAACTAATCTAGAGCACAAACATCTTCGTTGGAACTTTTGCAATAATAGAAATGAGATTGGAATAAAGACATTTGCATGTTTACAATGTTAGAATCCCCTTCAGAAAGAATGAAAGATAAATAATAATGCTCTTCTCCGGTCATTAAAAATAAATAAATATTATCTACGAACTACAAGTCTAACATGATGTAAAATCTATCACTTTGATTTGAAGTAAGAAAAAATAGATATGCAAGCATTATCTTTTGTCTTTCTCCTGAAGTATTAAAAGTTGAATGACTGCTCCTTTGTTACCTCTGTTGTGGCCCCATTGATTTTTGACAAGGTCTGTGCATTGTGATGATGATACCCTGTACCACTGGCATTTTGTTCATTTGGTCCATACACAGAAGTGTACTGTGTAGTTCATAATGAACATATATATGTTTCCATGTAATAAGTGATTTTCTCACCGATGCCAATGGTCCCTCCATGTGTATATATAGAGATGAGAAAATATCAAATTATATATATATATATATATATATATATATTATCAACGTATATTAAATTATATCGTTATTATTGATATATCAAAAATGAAAATTTCAATATAGTATTATACCGTACCAAAAATTTCAATGTGGTATTATACCGTATCGAAATTTTGATTCGGTATCGATAAGATATTTAATGTTTCGATACGGTATATAATAACATCAAAATTTTATTATAAATGGTATAGAATTTATATATACTATATCGAAAATTTAGTATAGCGAAATTTGATATATCAAAAATTCAGTATATAGAAATTTTGGTATATTAAAATTTTAATATGATATTGATATAAATATTTTATTTTCAATATACCGAAAAATTTGATATACAAAAATTCGGTATACTAAAAATTTAATATATCAAAATTTAGATATAGTATCCATACAAATTTGTTTTATATAGAATTTTCAATACGATATATGATATATAAGTTTGAAGTTCAGTATACCTACCGATAGGGCTGTGTATTGGGTCAAAATCGAACCGACCGAATCGAATAAATCAAAAATTGAATTAATCGATTTTTTTTAACCGACCGAATTTTCTAAAAAAATCGAACTTACCAAACCGATAAAATTTCAATTAATTCGATTTTCGACCGAATTAACCGAAATTTTAAATTTAATTTGATTTTTAATTAAAATAACCAGATTTTATTTAATTAATTATATTTTTAAGTAAAAAATAATTAAATTAATATTTTTATTTGGTTTATTCAGTTTAACCGAATTACAAAATTCAAACCGAAACCGAACCGATTTAACTGAAAAACCGAACCGAATTTTAAAAAAAAACCGAAAACCGAATTAACTGAACCGAATTTCAAAATTCGATCGATTCGATTCGGTTAATTTGATTTTTCCGAATTTTTGCTCACCCCTACCTATCGAACACCCCTATATAATTTTATGTATTTTGATTTTTTAACTATCTTGCAGTCTCAAATGATGTGTGGTTTATTCCCATATCCTTGTTTTCTTTACCTTTGATCAATCATTCCAGTTAATGTTATGTTCATCTGTCAACCATGCCATAGAAATGAATGCCATTTAATCAGACAATGACAAAAGAAAGCGTGCATTCATGTGCTAACATGAAAATGACAAGTGAAACCAAAAACTTGAAATGAAACTGAAGACAAACTGATATCATCTGGTCAATTAAACATAGAATCCAAACACAAAATCTTTTCTGATATCCCAACAAGATCACCAAAGAGAAAACGATAGGTACATACAATGATATCTTCTACTAACTATACAGGAAGCCTACATTATCTCATACAGGGCACTAAAACAGGAGGTTTGGTGTGTCAAAATCTTCTCATTCTGTTCTCCCTTGCCGTGTCACAAGGCGATCTTATACTATCATAGTTAGGAGCTTTTTGCCATGGCCGGGCAGATTGCATTCGAGCATTGTTGTTCCCGTTACCGTATCCCGGTGATGATGCATAATTTGGTTCCATAACCATGTCGCTTTCCAATATCCGAAGAACCTTTTGTATGATATTGGAGAAGTGTCAAAGTATCAGAAAAGAATACATGGCTATCTTGCTGTACTGCGATAATTTTACTTAAATTAATTGTGTACCTGGGACATGCGAGGTCTGGCTCGAGGATCATACCGAATACAAAGTGATGCTGCGTGCAACATCGAATGGACTTCGCGTTCACAATATTGCTTACCTAGGCGGGGATCGATAAGCTCATCCATTTCACAAACTGCTAGTAGCGGCCGAGCCTGCTTAGAAAGTGATGCAAATTACTGATACTATAATGAGATCATAGAACCATTGGATTGGCTATAAAACAATCTATAGGCAAACCAATAAGTGACTGACTTAATACACACTTGGGTACTAACCCATTCAATGAGGCACTGCTGCCCCCTTGGCCGGTTAATATCGATTGCTTTGCGACCTGTCACAAGCTCCATCAGCACTACTCCAAAAGAATATACATCAGCTTTTTCTGTGATTTGCCCAGTCTGGGCATATTCTGGGGCTAAAAACCTACAGCAAACACCAAATTATTCAAACTGTTGTGGCTTAGAAGAACAAGGGTATGTCTAACAAGTCTTACCCGAAGGTCCCTAGCACTCTTGTTTCCTCACCAAGATCGCCATTTGGCTGCCATCTTGCTAAACCAAAATCTCCAACCTTCAAGAATAATATATATGAAAATGATCATGGACAACATTTCACACTTGTGGGTTGTTTTGCCAAAAGAACTTCATGCTTAACTTGCAATATGTTATGTTTTTGAATAGTTTGAATGTTAAATCCATGGCTTAAAGCAAGGAAGGTTGGGAGATGGAGTTCATGGATCTTTTACCAGTGGTTCAAATTCATGAGTAATAAGAATGTTGTTTGGTCTCATGTCGCGGTGGACTATGCAACCAACTCTGCACTCTTCATGAAGGTATCGTAAACCACGAGCAGCTCCCACAGCAATCTTTTGCCTAGAAGCCCATTCAAGTGGTTCTCTATTACGACCTGAAAGAATCAGTACAATAGTGTAAGGTAGATGCAACATTGATTAAATATAAGCCTTCAACCACTACAAGGCAACCAGTGATTTGCATTGTAAAGGACAATATACTTATGAACCTTTGTCCCCAACAGCATGTGCTCTACGTACAAACTAAGTTAATGAGGACAAAGTCACCAGTGATAACATTGGAGCACCTATCAGCAATTCTATACCAGTATCAAAGAATTTCTCTTTTTTTAAAAAAAAGACAGGATTTTCGATTCTTCTACAAAGCAAA
>JAGFNQ010004781.1:0-22118 GCA_024364735.1 Boesenbergia rotunda | reverse complement strand
AACTGCTTGACTGATAGTTTCTACAACACTAAAAAACTAATCAGAGACTTGGGTTTGCCAGTTGAGAAGATACATTGTTATGTCAATAATTGCATGATCTTTTGGAACCAAGATAGTGAATTAATGGAATGCAAAATCTGTAATCATCCTCGTTACATGCATGGTGCTCGCATGGTAAATCAGAAGAAGAAGAAAAATATTCCTTACAAAGTCATGTAATATTTTCCTTTGACTGCTAGACTCTAACGTTTGTATGCATCAGCAGCAACAGCAAGTCATATGATCTGGCATCAAAACTGTTAGTAGGAGCCCTAGAGCCAATTATGTGATGATTGACTAGGGGCATTTTGTATCATATTCTATTATTAATAAAGGCATATTTGGTTATTATACTTACTTTGTATTCTGTGCCGAATGACTAAGTATAATAATGTCCTTGTGTAGTAGGTTCTTATCTACATTATATCGATTGGTTGAATCGATAGTGAGATAATGTAGAGAACACTACACTAAATTATTCCTAGCCAAGCATCAATTATTCAGGGACAATATTGATGCATGGAGACTAGCATGTAAGTCAACTGATGACTTGAGCTCACAAGTCATGGATATGTGATATCAAGTTGACACATGGGTATACATTGGAGAATGTGTACTGAATGACCCGCCATGAGAAAGTTTCGTAGATTGTCATATGAGTGTCATAAACTTTCTCGTGTAACTATTGGTATGAATAGTCCTTAGACATGAAGTCACTACGGTTCCCTACATAAGGAGTTATGTACTTTGGTATCGTCAAACGTCACCCGTAACAGGGTGGACTATAAAGGCGATCACTGGGTATGTAATGAATTATGCAGAGGGATGTGAGTGATGTTGATGGGATTTGTCCCCCCATATAACGGGAGTGATATCTGTGAGCCCCTTGATCGAGTAGGACTACTGAAACGCATGGCCATGCTCAAATGAGTCAATATGAGATATTGAGCTCATTTGTTTGAGTGAGTCTACTCGGGGATTGACGGGCCCAAACTATGTGTCACGAATGTGGGCCTCAAATTTAGAATTTATAAATGAATGCTGGAAACCCTTTTACAATCAAAAGTATGAAAATGTAATATAGGGGCCACAGGTCGTATTTTTCTCGGGGACTAGTTGATATAATTTGATTCGCGCTTGTATTTAGGTGTCGTTTGTGTTTTCGGGTTTCAAATAAAATCTAGGTTTTAGGTGTGCAATCTGAAATGAAATCGCATGAAATTAAAAGAGAAGAAACTTGACCCAATGAACTAAACAATGAAATGGCAACTAATGAGCTCCCTTTGGGAGACTTGATCAACCAATGCAACTTAACCACCTTGGGAGAACAAATCTGAACTCAATTGCAAAAATACTCCACAAATTGAACTTAACTTCAGGAATTATCTTTAAAAATCGAAACTTCTCTTGACACCATTGTAGCAATGAATAAAAGGAAACTTATACTTATTGTAGAGCTATAACTGACAACTCCCAAATGACTCTTAGCAATTCGACTGCAAAAGGTAGGTCTAATACTAAAATGCTGCGCAAGAATGGGTTAAGAATTCAGCAATGAAGGCAGCAAATGCAAGACAAATTCAATGCAGTGTGGAATGTGCAGAAATGCAGTGAAGATGTGGATGCAGAAATTCTGGATGCAGGGACAAACAAACACTGATTTGAATGCAATGGAAGTCCATTTACTAAACTTCACTGATACAAACTTCAGAACTACAACTGAGAATGGCAGGTAAATGAATTAACTTGCAGGAATTGGCTTGATACGCAAGGAGGAAATCCGGCACGCAAGCTGTTCAGAAATTGCAGAGAAGAAGCAGCTGCAGAAATGCACAGCCGAATGCAGGAACTAAAAGATTCAGTTGAAGATGATGCAATGGGTTACTCAAACCAAACCCTTTTGATGAGCTGCAATCAGAAATGCAGATACGATCTAAAAATATTGCAGAAACAATCTGAAGTTCAGCAATGCAATCAAATTACAGAAATTAGAATTGATGCACAATAAATCTGATTCACTAACTCTGATGCCAATTCTCTTTAAATGGAACCAATTACAATGCAAATTCAGGAGATAAAACAATGCTATCTTGATACAAAATTCAGGAACATCAATTAAAAGTTTGATACGCAGAGATTCAGAATTGAAACTGACTTTTTCTCTTTTGCAGAAACAAACATCGGCACACAGCAATACAGCTGAATCCAACTTGCAGAAATTGATAACAGGGTTTGGAAATGAAATAAATTGAAAGGTAAGTTCAGAAGAACAAACTTAAGCTAACTTAATACAATTAAAAGACTGAAACGCAGCAGATCGAACATAAATTTCAGAAATGAAAAAGAACAGAGTTGATACGCATGAATGGAGATGACACGCAAGGAATTAAAGCTACAATTAAACTGAAATTGAAACCAAATGTTCCTAAGCAATTCCCTAATTACTTGTCTTAAAGATTGAACCCTAATTTAAGCTAGAACACTTAAGAAAACCAAACTTAACCAATCTGAAACCAAGAGAAACGAAATTACAGCAGTAAATGAAAATTACAGCTAATAAACGAAATTAACTAAGAAATCTAAACCCCAATCTCTTCCCGAGCTCACAATCTTCTTGGTTGTCAGTCAAGAGCTGGCTTCGAACCCCTAGGCTCAGCAAATCAGTGGAAAATCAACTTCAATCACTGAATTCGGCTCAAACTGCATCAGCTGGAAAATTTCGATCTGAGCTCTTCAATCTCGGCTTGTTGAGCTGCGATGAAGATTTGGATACGACCTGAGCTCACTTGAGAACCCCTACAAGTGGCTCAGGTGATCTGAATTCGATTGTAGCTAAGATCCAAGCTCCCGGACCACAGAGAATGCGAAACCCTCAACAAGCTCTGTCCGGATGAAGTTGAGTTGAATTTTGGATCGAGATGGCCTTCCAAAGATCCAGACGATGAGTTGCGGTTGAAATCGAGGTGGTCGAGCCTCGGATTGAAGAAAAAATTGAAGAAATGCTGAAGAACACGAAGAACAGTGAAGAATTGCGGCGAAGACGCGACGCTGAGAACTGCTGCCAAATTTTCCTTAAGTAATTAAGTTTGGACGACTCAGATTGATTGGAGGAGATCCAACGGTAGATCTTGGTCTGATTTGAGCCAAACTTTTATGATGATGATCTGGGGTCAGGATCTGCCTTGTGGTAGCTCGGATCCTCCAGATATGCAACGGATGGTCCAGATCAACTCTATCTGTGAATGGACGCTCTAGAACCCTCCTTGCTTGATCCAACGGTTGATTTAGCTCTGATTGGGATGAAACCTTCATATCTTGATCATAGAGCTTGATCAACCCTAACCCTAGCTCGGATTGCTTCAGATCGTCCCGGATGGCTCAGATCTAGCCGCTCTTGAATCGGACGGCCCAGATTAATCCAAAACATGATAATTCGATCCGGTTCCACTTCCGACTCAAGTTTGACCCAGTATGCCCTAGGTCCAGGATCCTTTCATGCCTACAAAAATATATCAGAAAATTAGTGGCCAAATAATTCAAAAATTGTGTAATTTTGCAATTAAGTCCAAAATAAGATAAAGTTTCAAAACCTAGGGTAAAATCATAATTAAGCAATAAAAACATGGGTCAAACATGGATTTTAGCAATTAAAATAATCAATAAAATGGTGCTTATCAGGGATCAAGAAACACGAGATTGGTTGAGGATGACACAGTCTATGCCTCATTGGTCAATCTAGATATCAAGGATAGAAGGACAAGGTCATACACTATCATAGTCACGGAGGTTTAGTCGGATCACGACTTTTCTTGTTACTTGGGTAGCAATGATGCATTGCTAGATGCCGCTCATTGTTTATGTGTCTAAAGTGTTTAGGCGCATTGCAACGTCACGAGAACTTATTGGGTCACACACAAAGGACACAATGCTTCGGGAAAGTTGATCGGTAGATCTGAGCCCGAGTTGGGAACTCGGGAGGTCAGTTCGGGGGGCTCGAGTTGGGAACTCTAGAGAGAACGAGTCGGAGCTCGGCGGGCCGAGTCGGAGCTCGGCGGGCCGAGTCGGAGCTCGGCGGAGCGAGTCGGAACTCGGCAGACTGGGTCGGGAGCTCGCCACTCGGGAGACTTAGTCGGGAGACTAAGTGGGAAGCCCGAGAGGCCCGGTCGGAGTTGCATGAAGAAAAGAGAAAAGTCTCTCTTCATTGGATGAAAAGATTCTTTTCTTGCATGGGAAATGATAAAGAGTCACATAAAAAGATGTGCTCTTTATTTGGAAGCCAAAGAGACACAAACCTCTTCATATTCATGGGATGATTATAAAAGAGGGCCTTGTGACTTTGGATGAGGTCTTCTTCTTGCCTTAGCTTTCCCCCTTCCCTTCCTCTCTTCTTCCTCTCCTCCACTCTTGGCCGAAACCTTACTGTAAGGTTCTTGGTGTTTTCGAGCTACCTGATGTTGCTAGCACAACTAAGGTAGCTCTCCCGAAGTTGAGAGATTGTGTCCATGTGGATACGAATAGAGGCACGGACGCTTGAACGTGCAAGAGATCCGGCGCATCTTGGACGAGCGGGATAACCGAAGGGCACGCATCAAAGGTATAAACAGTAGATAAATCTATTAGATAGATAGCTTTGTACGAGTTTTCTTTCGCATGGATCGCTCGTGGGTTCTTGTTTCCGCTGCGTTTTAATTGTTTTGTGCCAGGAGAACCCAACAAAAACCATGGACATGATGGAGACATTATGTGTCATCCTTGTGATTCCCCTGCATGGAAACATTTAGATTCAACATTTTCTTCCTTTGCTATGGAACCACGTAATGTCAGACTTGGACTTTCTGCAGATGGATTTCAACCATTTGGAAGTTATGGACAACAATATTCATCGTGGCCTGTTATCTTAACACCATACAATTTACCACCATGGATGTGCATGAAAGATGAATTCATGTTTCTTACTGTTTTAATTCCATGTCCTCAAAATCCAAAAGGGCACATAGATGTTTTTTTGCAACCTTTGATAGCTGAGCTGAATTATTTATGGAACATAGGTTCAGAGACGTATGACATTGCTACAAAGTCAAACTTTTTAATGCATACAACATTGTTATGGACTATTAGTGATTTTCCTGCTTACTCAATGTTATCAGGATGGAGCACAGCTGAAAAGTTAGCATGTCCACATTGTATGAGTCAGTCAGATGCATTTTCTTTGCCCTGTAGTGGCAAGATTTCTTGGTTTGATAATCATCGGAAATTTTTACCTCTTGATCATCCGTTCAGAAGAAATAAGAAATTTTTCAAAAGGAATGAAGTAGTTAGGAAGCTACCTCCAGTTGGGATGTCAGGCGAAGAAGTGTTAAATGAAATTGATAGTTATGGATTTCTACCAGTATATCAGGATGGATCAGATGATATCAACAGACTTACAGTCGTCGGTGACAGGTATACCTATTCTTGTTATATATTTTAGATCAAAATTTGCTAATATATCTAATTTTTTTCTACAGTTTTATACCTGATGGCCATCAGGTGACTTCGTATATTACTAAAAAATTTAAAGAAAGACTGTCCACGTCGACGACATTGGGCCACATTGAGAATGATTTGAAATCATTCTATTACAGGGAGTTTTTAGTAATTGTTTATATGTATATTTAATTTGATATTATAACTTTTTTGATACTAACTGTTTTATTTTTTTTTACAGAAAAGGTACACCTGGGAGGAGGGTGCAGAGGAGTAATTCAAGAGGACATGGAATGCCTACTGCTCCAAATTGTACAGGGACATGGTCTACAAATGGAGAAAGAAGGATGATAGGCCTACAGAGGTCCTTGAGACTATTTGGGCAGCATGGCGGGCTGTCTGGGATGCCCAGCACTGGCAAGAGAATGCTGCGATTGCTCGAGCCAATCGCAATTCAGAGCTTGCTGGCCCTAGCACGGGATCCACGAAGCACACTGCTGGATCCCGTTCCATTGTCCAGCATGCCAGTGATTTGGTAAGTAGTTTTTATTTAGGTTATTAAAGACATTTAGTATGTTCTTTTGGATATGTGTAAACATTATATTTTGTGTTTACAGGCTGCTGAGCTAGAGAGACCCCCCACTAGTTGGGAGTTATTCAGCAAGACCCACAAGAAAAAAGATGGGTTTTTTGTCGATCGTCGCTCCCTAGCAATCAATGTAAGTATATTAATTATATTTTATTTGTTTTGACATTTTATATAAACTAATTAAATTTTTATTTCATAGGAAGCAATGACCGCTAGAGTTTCTGAGGCATAGGCGTCTCAGCCTGCTGTAGAGGGGGAGGATGCACAGTCTCTTTCCATCGACGATGTGAATTTGATTTATTTTGATGTCGTCGGTGGGAAGAGGAAGACCGCCTGCTACAGTCTGGGCTCTCAGACAAAGGTTACATATGATCAGATGAGAGCTCCAGGGGTTAGGGGGCGTCCACCATCCTCCTCCTCTACCTCTAGTGAGGTTCGTCATTTGCGGGAGGAAAATGAAGCTCTGCGGACTCGACTCACGTCGATAGAGTCGACGTGTGCCGGGAGGGACGCAGAATGGGCTAAGACGAGCGCAGAGTGGGCTCAGAGGAATGCAGAGTGGGCTAAGAGGGACGCAGAAAGGGATGCTGAGTTGAGAGATTTGCGGGCTCGCCAGGCACACACTGAGGAGATAGTACGTCACATGTGAGCTTTTGCAGCGACCCTTACGCCGATGACACAGATGCCAGCCCTTCTCGCCCCTCGTTTTGAGGCTCCGGATACACAGATGCCAGCCGCTCCTGCTCCCGCCCATCGTTTTGAGTCTCAGGAGACAGAGGATCCTGAGCATCCCACAGAGGAGTAGAGATATTATAGTGGTATGATCAATTTTTCACCTAATTTTTTTCATTAACAATGTATTAAGTTATTATATTTATAATGATTGTTTTCTTATTACTCCATTTATGTTTACAGATTCCACATTATCAGAGTTGAATTCATATTTCTTCTCTTGCTTGAAAGGTATGAATATTTGATATTATTCCTTTATTGTTTCTTATTTGTTATTTTTCATTTACATATTTAATATTATTAGAGTCGTCGCTATTTGTTAATTTACTTCTATTAGAGTTATCTTCTATTACATATGCTTATTTCATATGTTATTTCTTATTAGTATTAATTCAGATTTCTTTCTTTATTGGATTGCTTTCTTATTGTTTTATCTTCTATTGTGCAGGAATATTTTTCCTTTCCATCCATTATTCACTCTGATATTCATGTACGTAATTATTCTCTACTAAACTCTCATTTTTGATGTATATAGTTTTTTTATTTACTTTGACATATGTTTACTTTCTTTCGATATATACATTTGGATATTTACTCTTGTTAGGATTGGATTAACAATTGGAAACTTTGGATTGTATAAGTTTACTCTTGTTTCAAAGTTTGGATTGTATACGTTTGGAAATTAAACTTTGGATTGAATAGTGGATTCAAATTGAAAGTTTCAATGTATATATACATTTGGAAATGAATGTTTGGATTGGATTGGATTCGAAATGTAATTTGGATTGTTGTGAATGTCGAGATGTTGAAATATATATTTCTGTTTGATATTTGTTTGGATATTTGTATATGATATTGATTTATATATGGGAAGTGGAAGAAATAGCTTGTGTCTGGCAAAATTTTCCAGGTTTAGCGACGGACATTTTTAAAAATCCGTCGCAACTAGCGACGGATTATTGATTTTTCCGTCCCTATAACGATCGATTAGCGACGGATTTTGACTGAATCCGTCGCTATTACGATATATTAGCGACGGACTTTGACCATGTCCGTCGCTACCCCGAATGATTTGCGACGGATCTTTAACCATCCATCGCAACTATTTCCCCGGCCACGTCACCCCGTTTTCTCGGTGTTTGCGACGGGGTTATATGTCCGTCACTAAGGTAGCGACGGAGAGATAAAATGTCCGTCGCTAAGTTAATGACGGCGAGAAAATTTCCGTCGCCACTATAGCTCTGCGACGGGATTTCAGCCGACGACGCTAACTCCGTCGCTAATCCGTCGCTATTAGTGTTTAGCGACGGAATAGCGACGGAATCCGTCCGTCGCTATTACCGATTATTTTTGTAGTGGTGGATGCGAAGTTGGAATGACCAACACTGCCCTCAACTATTTAAAGTCTTTAAATTGGAGATGGAAGAAGATTTTACTGTCTCACCAATTGGAAGGAGAGAAAGATATTCTCGCTGGATACAAATTTATCAGTTGGGGGATTATAGTCTATTTCTAGGAGTGAATCAATCACGAACTGTGTCATGCCAAGAGTTTCCATCATTGAAGAAGAACTCTATATATTTTACCAATGATCCACAAGATGTGTTTGACAATTGGATAGAATTCACGTGAGAATTTATGATATAGAGAAAGAGGAGGCGGACACTTCCTTGCCTGCAACGCTGCTGGATGGGGACTTCGAACAAGACTACAAATGGCCTGTTTGGTTCTTCCCCACCCAAGGATGAGTCTATCCATTCAAAAGTTGTTCTTCCCTAGCTAGGTATGAAAATTTTTAATATTACAAATGAATGAAGCTACTGTTGATTTACAAGTTCAAGGAATCTTGCTAAGTCGTCTATTGCATGCATGATCATTCATTCATTCATTTCTCAATAATTATTCAAATTTGATTTTTATCTTGCTGAGTAGTTGAAGCTGTTATTGGTGGTTCGATTGAGCTAGCTTTTTAATTGAGTGTTTGTGAGTTAGGTCGAGAGTGAAGTACATTTATTAATTAGTACGAGAAGCTGCAGTCAATAAGACTAGTTTTTCTAATTTGATTTCTTGACTATCCTTTATTGTCTTTCCAACATATATAGTATGGTATGCTATTATTAGATTAGATTATATTAAATTTGCATTAATGCATGCTTTCTAGTGTTGTGAATGATATATATAATTAAACATGGAATTTGTATTTCAAATATTCATGTTGGCTAACTGTGTTCTTTTATGGAAGTTTTGCAGGAGTCTTCCAAGATAGAAAGAATATGAGAAGAAAAAAAGAAATATGATACTTCTTGCATAGCAATTATGTCATCCTAATTAAGTTTAGTTAGTTTAGTTTAGTATGATTAGTTGTTGATTTACTTACTTAAAAAGCATTTTTATTTGCCACTGAATCTATATCAAAATTACTTTGGTCATGTTTTCGAACCCTTTAATATTCTGCTGCATTGTTAGTTGGCGTCGTCGGTTCACTTTCTGTGTTTGCTGGCTTGTTTTCTTCTTATTTTTTTTTAAATATATTTTGTCGTAATTGACCTCGCCCGCCGCAGATTTCCTTTCTGAAGAATGCATATTGTCTTATATGAGTTTAAGTCATATGGATCATAACTGATGTATTATTTAATTTCCCTAATCTTTTAAGTTATGCGAGTGCTCCAATAATGTAGCATAACTTAAAGATTAAAAAATAAAAATAAAACCATACATTTGAAACACCATAATTATTTTTAGAAAGAAAGAAAGACACATGTAAATTAAATGTTCATAACATAAAATTAAACAAAATCTAATTAATGGAGATTGAGGGAGGCTGCCAATATAATCGAACGAAAGTATTGTCCGTGCTGAAGTTAACTGCACTATTCAATAATTTTCTTAACAAATTTCGTTCCAAAAACATTGACAGAAAGTAGGTTGGCAGAAAGGGATCCGAAAGCTGAGTTTGCCAATTTAGTTGTTCAACCATTGTCCGATAATAGGCGTAGAACTGTGGATCGTAGTAGTCATCTGTGAAATATACAGAATTAGGCGTCAAATGTATTGGAAAATCGCAAGGAGAAAGGCAAAGTGGGGTGCGGCCGCCCAAGAAGACGATCAAGTCTCCCAAGTCCTTTGCTTCTTCTCTCGGCATCTTCGCCCTATCCACCGCCGCCCTGTATCCGCGGCTTAAGAAGGAAATGAACTTTACCACGTCGATCCCTTTTTCTAGTACTGGTTTCTCATCTATCACCCATGGCTTCTCCTCTTCCTCATCTATCGTCACCCTGTAAACCTTGACAGAGATGGTCTTCGTGCGATTTTCATTTCTCTCCCTCCAAATACTCAAAAGATCCCCTCGAGGAGTCTCAAACAAGTAGTGCAGTTCGTCACGATGTAGAGCTCGATCGACCACTGTAATTCTGGGCATCTCGCCACGTTGAATCACATCGACCACTGTAAATCTGGGCATCTCGCCACGATAAATTTGGGCCGCCTCGTCCAAATCACAGAAATACACTGACGAAAGTGTACTCATGTACAGTTTGCCTCTATGGAAGACCATATTTTTAATTGAAACCGGGTTATGTAATTCGAACCATCTCTCGTCGCCGGAGCGGGTGAAACTGATAATCCCGTAATTACATTGAATGAGCGCGACGGTATAGCCGTCTCCAAGCGATGGATCAGCGGAAAGGATTGCTTTGAGATGAAGCTGTTCTAAACAGCAATGGGTAATGACATCACTGTTTTTGCGGCGCCATACCTGCGCTTTCGTTAGTATCACCGGCGTCCTCAAGCCGATTAGGCGCCCTGCAGTGTCGCGGATGGGGTGGGTGTGCTCGGAGGGAAAGAGGCGAGGGAGGACGATCTGCGAGCCGGTGATCGGATTCAGCAGTTGAATCCGAAGGCGGACGTCCATCGTGATGATCCAACCGTGACCAGAGCCGAGGAAGATTCGGTCGCTCATGGGCGGGTCCGGGATGGGGATGTTGTACTCCCTTGCCTCGTCCAAGGCGTAGAAGGTGACGGCGGCGGATGGATTGTCGACGTTAAGAATGAGCCAGGGGCTCTGCCCGCGGAACTTAAAGCATCTGCCGCGCGCGGACAGATCGCCGACGGAAGCCGACCACGAAGCACAGACGGCGGCCGACCGGAGAAATTGAGGAAAGGAGAGTTTGGAGAAGATGAGGGAGAAGAGATCCAACGGCAGATCAGACCAACAGCCACCAGCCATGGCAGAAAAATTTACTAGAGACGCCTTCTTTAATTCCCCCGATTTTATAATGCGTCTTCACAAGAATTTCTTTCCAATATTTACTCGGTAATCCTGATTTTTTTTCTATAGAAAAAATAGTTTTTTCTTTAAATTCCCGATCACCTGACCTGTGATTTTATAGAAAAAATAGTTTTTTCTTTAAATTCCCGATCACCTGACCTGTGATTTTAGAGAAAAAAATTTCAGACAATATCCGTCTTAATTTCGAAAACAAGATTAAACAATAATTCTACGTAAAACCAGAAAGAAAAAATAAAATATTAAATCAAGTAATACCTGTCTTAATTTAGGTAATTTGGATTATTATTGATATTTATAGAGGAGAATTTATCTTGATTTTGAATTAATATCATCCAGTTAGTTATTTTTTTAAATAAATTTTATTACTTTTTTTCTTAACACGAATTAAAATCTGTTAATTGTAATTGAGGTTAAGGTATAAATAAGGATCTTATTTAGGAGTTGAGGATTATCTTGTATTTAAAATAAAAAATTTTATTACAATAAAAACTCGATCCCCCTACCACGTTGAAATTAAGATTTGAAATTATCTTGGGTCTCAACGCTGCATTGTACAGCTTCATCGTCTTTTGAACAAAATAAAAAAAATGGAATCGACACCTTAGCGGCCCTTGGTCCCTGTCTTATAGGTGTCCAGAGGAAGATAAATCACAATTTACTGATCCGATAAGACACCTGGGGCCGAGAGTATTTAAGCCAGCTGATCCTGTCGCCGAGCGGAGTGGAGCCGCAACCGGATGACGGTGTAGAGATGAATGACGCGGATGCTGACTAGGCGCCTTCGTTCAGAATGACAACAAGTGGGGAGTGTCCCCCGACCGGACGCAAGTAGACGTCGCCGGGTGCACCTTCAACCGGATGGAAGTAGACCTGCTGAGGAAGATGACCGTTAGCAATCTAGCCGGGAGACATCCCGGCAAGGCACTCCGACGGTCAAGTCAGTACTCCGGTGAACAGGAAAAATAGTGGAGCACTGGAGACGAGGGGCTTCGCGCGCGTCCCTGATAATGAGGAGGGGAGGGGCTTATATAGCCGGGGAAAAGGACCAAGTCTGACCCGTGTCAGGATTCTCTGACCTGGTGTTAGGATTCTCTGACGGGGTCAGAGAATATTGTATGATTATATCGATTTGTAGCCAACATTCCTTGTCGTATACTACTTGTCTTATGTGAGGACAAAGACAGGTTTCTGCAAATCTTAGACCGGCGCCGCCTGACACCAACGGCGTGACAGGGCGGCGTGCCAGGGAGTGTCAGTTCACACGAGTGGTGACAGCCTGTTATCTGCAGCTGGTGCAGGTGTGTTTTGTCTTTACCCTAGGGTAATTCCGAGAGAGTGCCCAAGTGGGCACAGGGACGACACTCCCGGATGGATGTCGAGCATGGGTGTAAAGGGCTGCCGGGCGGATGCACTCGGTTGACCGAGACACGTAAGCCCTAGTGTGGCCGGGCGGAAATACCCGGATAAAAGAGGTATAATAACCTTATGATGGCAGGCCGGGATTGACCGGCCGGATGAACCGCTACATTCATTCTGATCGGCCGCCTTGAGTCCGACCGGCCAGCATAGACCCTGGGTCCGGATAGGGTGTCAAGCTGGCTACCCGTACAATGACGTGGACCCTGAAGTTGGCCAGGCCGTTTGCCACGTTGGCTGTTCGTACGGTGCCAAAGATAGGGCGGGATCAATAGCCTTCCCCTCAAGTCTAGTCGAAGGAGGCGATCAGTCCGACTGACTGGACTACAAGTGTGTACAACCATTCTGCGGCCGAGCGATTTTGCCCTTTTAATATCTGGCCGGCTTAACACGATGCTCAACAGCTGGTGCTGTGTATGCCTGCCCTGTCTGGGCGGAAGAAGATTATTAGTCGAGAGGGGCGTGGGCCGCCACGCACCCGACTCTTTTTTAACCAGGCCGTCCAGCAGGACGAAGCATGATAGGGGAGCGTGGGCCGCCACGCATCCCCGACTAGCCATTGACATGATGAAGATGTCCGGGCGGATGAAGATTTTGACCGGAGGAACGTGGGCCGCCACGTCCTCGTAAAATGATAATGCGTCCGACCGGACGAATGTTGTTAGTCGACGAGATGTATGCTGAATACGTTTGGGCGGGAGAGCGTTTGCCTTGAGTCGCAAGAAATGTGGAGTGCCACGCGCCTCTAGACGATTTTCTCGTGATTGCCCGAGTCAGTCAATTAATGGAGACGCGACATTCTAAGTCGAATGAGGTGATGTGATATGCCCGATGCGACCGGCGTCTTAACGGCCTCACCTCCGCTTTAATGATCCGGGCCACGTGGCGCACGCTGGTTGGCCGACCGGGATGCGATTTATCCCCATGATTACGAGCTTTTAATGGCCATTAACGCGCGTAATTCTTTCCGCCACGCGGCAGCTTCCGGCTGGCTGACACGACGACGCGCCCTGTCGCCGCTGCAGGCGACGTCAGCGCCTGCGGCGCGTCTTTTCGAGGCTGATCGTGGGACGCCTCAACGGCATGGATGAGGCGATCTCCGTACACGTGGATCGCCATCGGGCGGTCTCCCTTCTTTCGGCCTAGCTATAAATAGGCCTCCCTCTTCGCCGAAACCCTCATTTGCTTCTCCACTGTTCTCCCTCTAACTCGGTGCTTCTCGCTCCTCGCCGCCGTCTTCGCGTGTCGCCGCCGCCCTCGTGCTTCTCCGCCGGTTAATCCTTTCCGCCACCACCTACGGTCAGATTCTCCCTTTTCTTCCCTGTCTTTCTGCTCCATGGCTGCCCCTACGTGGTATACCTCTGTCGAGTCTTCCCTTCACGACGAGACCGTCTCCGATCTCCGACTGGCCTATGACATCCCCGAAAACTACCACATTGCCGTTCCTACAAAGGCTGACAGGCCACACAAGCCCCCGGCCGGCTTCTTTGTGTTTTTCCGGGACCAACATACGTCTGGCCTGCGCTACCCTCTTCATCCCTTTATTGTAGACTTCTGTAACTTTTTCCATGTTCCTATCTTCCAGCTTTCTCCCAACGCCATTCGCATATTGTGTAACATAATAGTTCTCTTTACCCTTTACCGAGTCCCCCTCCGATCGGAGGTTCTTTATTTCTTTTATTACCCGAAGAAACAGGAGGCCGGGAATTTCTTTCTCCAAGCCCGGGCCAAATTATCCATAGTGGAGAATATCCCTTCCTCGAATAAGGGATGGAAAACCCATTTCTTCTTCATAAGCTCTCCGACCAGCCCTGGGTTCCCGATCGGATGGGTTGAAGACATGCCCCCTATAACTCCCTTAAGAAATTTTAAATCCGACCCCTTATTTACCCTGGCTGTTTCTCGACTCGGGGGCCTCCGCTTCGACGGCATGAAACTTCTCAACGACGCCGTCTTGTACATATTTGGGCTAAGCCGAGTGCCTGCCGCTCTGCCCGACACCTTCTGTAAGTCATTTTTTGTTTTGTACTTCTTTTTCCCTAACTCAATATCTTCTGATTTTGCAGCCAAGATGATGTGGGAAGCGGCCCTCGATGAGGCCATGGGCATGGAAGACGAAGAGTTAAATGCCCGGGCGGCCGAACAACTGCGTCTGTGCCAGGCCGGTCTGCCCGACCAACCTCTGATTCCTGAGAGCGCGGAGCCCGCCCCTCCGGCTCCTTCTGCCCAACCAGCGGCGACTGGTTCTAGGGAGCCGGTCGGCTCATCAAAATCTTCTGCCCCTACAAGATCCTCCGGCAAGCAGAAGGTTCAGCCTTCCATGCAGAAGTCCCTGCCTTCCAAGCGGAAGGCCAGCGCTTCTATCCGTATTGAGGAACCGGCGGAGGTAGGCCCGTCCTCTTCTGATTCTCCCGACCCGCAACCTTTGAAGAGGCGCCCAAGGACTTCTGCGTCGGGCTCTCACTCTCAGCCTGCAGAGGCAACTGCCAGCCTGGCTAGAGCGAGCCGGTCAGCTGACGCACCGGGTTCGTCTCGCTCGGGGGGACAGCGTTCGCAGCCGTGTGGCTATGGCGTATATCTCCCCTCGGTTGACCCAGCGGCCCCCTTCGAAGTCCAGCAGCGGCTTACCCTTTACGGGGAATTGGCGGACTGCTGGGAGCAGGGTATGAGGGAAGGGACTTCCAGACCCCCGATCCGACTGACCGACCAATTCCTTCAGGACGCTACGCATGTAAGTCCGATGCTTCGATGCTTAATTAACTTGCTTCTTTTTAACATTTTTATTGTAGTTTTGGGCCTCCTGCTCGAGCGTCGCCTATGCCTTGGTTATCAACACCAGGGGACGCCGAGCGGCCGAGCGGCGGCTTGAGGAATTGGAGCTCCGCCAGGCGCACGTGAACTTACCGGCCGGCGAGGAGGGCACAGATATTCTCCGTTCGGAGATACTGGACCTTAAGGAGAAACTCCGTTCCGCCGAGGCGCTACTGACGGAGGAAACCACCCGAGCGGAGTCAGCCGAGCGGGCATATGCCCGGTCTTCCTCCCTGCACGCGACCCTTGAGCAGGAGAGGAAGAAGGCTATGGACAAGCAGCGCCGTGCCCGATTGGATCTCGCCAAGCAGACTGCCGAGGCCCAAACCTTGAAGGCAGAACTAGACAAGCTGATGAAGTCTTCGGAGGAGCTTCGCACGACCCTGAACGAAAAAGAGCAGGAGCTGGCGACTCGGGAGTCGGACTTAAACGCCAAGGAGAAGGCTTTAGACTCCCGAGGAGACGAGCTCCGTTTGTCTGAAGGTCTGCTGGCTTCTCAAGCCGTTGCCTTGGAGGACAAGGACAAGGAGTTAGCTAACCTCCAGGCGGAAATTGATAGCCTGAAGCTGCATCAAGCAGGTGAGCCCGCCCGGATGGACGCACATCGCCTGGCTTACATCAACTCTAAAGAGTTCGGCAAGCAGCTGGGCAAGCGGACATCTGGTATGTTCAAGATGGGCTTAGACAGCGCCGTTCTGCAGCTCCAAGAGAGCGGCCATCTGCCTGCCGACCTTCCTATCAATGCCGTCCAAGTTAGCCGGGTCAAGGAGCTACTCCCTAAGGACTTCTTCCAGCCCTTTACCTAAATTTTAATCATGTAATCTTGAGCCGCCGGTTGGGGCTCTCCTTTTTGTAATGCTTCCAAGTCAATCAGCAATGAAAAAGCTTTTTCCTTTAACGTGTTATTTTAGATAATGACTAAGCAAATGTTGCTGATCGACTAGCCGGGTGGGGGATATGGATCACCTTAAACCCGACCAGAGAGCCGAATTAAGCGCAGGAAAAATGGTTGTGCAAGGTAGACGACTGGTTGATCTGACTATGGTGATTCACCACCCGTCCGACCGGATTCTGATTCAGGTTTCTGGGTGGGCTGTTGTTTTAATCAGTCGCCGACCCAGGCTTCTGAAGGAAATCAATCTTCCGTGTGAGCCGCCACGCTTCCGATCGGGCACCTCTTCAGGCTTCCGGATGAGCCAATCTTCCACGTGGGCCGCCACGCTTCCGACCGGGAACCAATCCAGGCTTCCGAGTGGGCTGACGCTTCCCGTCAGTTACCAACTCAGGCTTCTGGAGGGTATGACGCGTCAACCTGCGTCCCGTCCAGGTATGACTTGCCTTGTGTGGCCGACCGGCAACTTCGGTCGGGAGAGCCTTTCATTATAGCTAGAATGCTGCGTTTTACAAGATTACATCACTCTAGGGCTCTCTGTACATTTGCAAGTGTAGGGCACTCCACGGTCGGTCCAGCCTTTTTCCATGTTCATCCTCCAAGTAGTAAGCGCCTGAATGCAATTTCTCCACTACCTTGAAGGGTCCGCCCCACTGTGGTTGTAATTTGTTGACATCACCGACCGGCTTTATACGTTTCCAGACTAGGTCCCCGGCTCGAAACGAGCGCGGCAACACCTTCTGGTCGTACCTTTGTTTCATACGCTCACGGTACGTGAACATCCGGGCGGCTGCTTTTTCCCGGACTTCCTCTATGAGGTCAAGCTCTAAGCGCCTTCTTTCATCATTCCCTTCGTCATAGCTTAACCGCCTGTCAGATTCACAACCGACCTCGACCGGCACCACCGCCTCGCTGCCATAGACGAGGTGGAAAGGCGTCTGCCCGGTCGCTTCTCTGGGTGTGGTTCTGTTCGCCCAAAGGACCCCGGGCAGCTGCTCTACCCAGTTGGTTCCTGCATGATCCAGCTTTGTTTTGAGCCCTCTCAAGATTTCCCGGTTGGTGACTTCTTCCTGGCCGTTGCTCTGTGGATACGCCACAGATGTAAAAGCCTGATGGATGCCGTATGTCGAGCACCACTCTTTGATTTTCTTCCCTTGAAACTGCCGACCGTTGTCAGAAACCAACTTGTGGGGGATCCCGTATCTGCATAAAATGTTTTGCCACAAGAACTTAATCACCGCCTGCTCGGTGATCCGAGCCAACGCCTCTGCTTCCACCCATTTAGAGAAGTAATCCACCGCGACCAACAAGAACTTCTTCTGGGCGGGGGCGATCGGAAATGGACCTACGATATCCATGCCCCATTGGTCAAACGGGCAAGAGACAGCAGATGTCTTCATTACTTCGGTCGGCTGGTGCGGCAGGCACTGGTGTTTCTGACATGAGATGCATGTTGCGGCCAACCGGTCGGCATCCTTCTGTAAAGTTGGCCAATAATACCCGGCTAACAGAGCCTTCCGGGCGGTGGCTCTACCCCCTGAATGATTACTGCAGACCCCCATATGGACCTCTCGGAGCACATAATCTGCGACTTCACCGCCAAGGCATTTGAGTAATGGCCGGGTGTGAGCCCGTTTATAGAGGACATCTCCGACCATGGTGTATTGCGCGGCTCTCTTTCTGAGCAGCCGAGCCTCCTCCCGGTCGGATGGTACTTCTCCCCTGGTCAAGAATGCAATCAATGGAGTTCTCCAATCGGTCTCCAATTCGATCTCTGCTTGCTGCTCGATTTGCATGACGAATAAGGCATGGCAGGCCGGCCGAGGGACCACCCAAGCTCCGACTGCGCTAGCTAATTTGGCTAGCTGATCCGCTTTCAAGTTGCTTTCCCGAGGGATCTTCTGTAAGAGTACCTCCCTGAAACCCGCCTTCAGCTGTTCATAGGCATCGATGTACTCTTGTAGCCGGCTGCTGTTGACTTCGAAATTACCGGCCAGTTGCTGTATGGCAAGTTGCGAATCTGAGTATAGCCACACCCGGGTGGCGCCGACATGCCGGGCGGCTTGCAGACCGGCTATAAGTGCTTCATATTCAGCTTCATTATTAGTCGCCTTGTGTTCTAGCCGCACGGACAGGTGTAGCCGTTCTTCTTCGGGTGAAACCATGAGAACGTCGATTCCGCTTCCTTGCCGAGAGGATGCCCCATCAACGTACACCTTCCATACGCCCTCGGCTTCATCGGGATGTCATTCCGTGAGAAAATCGGCTAAGGCTTGAGCCTTGATAGCCGGTCGGGGTTGATATTATATGTCATACTCGCTCAGCTCAGTTGTCCATTTGACTAGCCGCCCTGAGGCGCCTGGGTTAGTGAGCACCCGACCCAAGTTACTATTAGTCAATACAGTAATTGGGTGAGATAAGAAGTATGGTCTGAGTCGTCGGGCGGCTAAGAACAGTATGTAGCCCAATTTTTCGAGTGTCGTGTACCGACACTCGGCTCCTTTAAATAAGTGGGCAAAGAAGTACACCGGCCTTTGCTCAGTTTTTTCTTGCCGGGCCAACACCATGCTGCCCGAGTCGGAGGAAGCTGCCAAGTATACATATAAACTCTCATTCAGCTCCGGCCGGGCGAGTGTCGGTAGCTCAGACAGATAAGCTTTCAGCTCCTCGAAGGCCCTGTCACATTCTGCGTCCCACTGAAATTTGGTGGCCCGGCGTAATGTCTTGAAGAATGGCAGACCCCGTTCGGCTGACCGGGAAATGAATCTTGACAAGGCCGTTATCCGCCCGATCAGCCGTTGAGCTTCTCTGAGATTCCTTGGAGCCGGCATCTCCATGATGGCCTTTACTTTGCCCGGATTTGCTTCGATTCCCCGCTCGGTAACTATATAGCCGAGGAACTTCCCGCTTCGAGCTCCGAATAGACATTTGGCCGGATTAAGCTTCAGGCCAAACTGCCGTAGAGTTCGGCAAGTTTCTTCAATGTCGGGGATCAGCTCTTCCGCCCGGGCAGTCTTGATCAGAATATCGTCGACGTATACTTCGACGTTACGCCCCATTTGCGACCGGAACACCTTGTTCATCATTCTTTGGTAGGTGGCGCCCGCATTCTTGAGGCCAAACGGCATGACGGTGTAGCAGTAGGTGCCGTCAGCCGTGACGAAGCTAACCTTCTCCTGATCGACAGCAGCCAGCGGGACTTGGTGGTACCCCTGGTACGCATCCAGCATTGATATGAACTCGCTGCCGGCCGTCGAGTCTACCATTTGATCGATCCGTGGAAGTGGGTAGCAATCTTTCGGGCATGCACGATTGAGGTCTCGGAAATCAATGCATACCCACCACTTGTCGTTGGGTTTGGCCACCAGCACCACATTCGCCAGCCAGGCCGGGAACTGAACTTCCCGGATGTGTCCTGCTTCCAACAGTCTTTCTACTTCCACCCGGATGACTTGATTCTGGGCGGCGCTGTGGTCCCTTTTTCGCTGCTTCACTGGCCGCGCACCCGGGTGCACGTGCAATTGATGTTCTGCTACTTCCGGCCGGACTCCCTTTAAGTCTTTTGCCGACCAGGCAAATACGTCTTGATTCTGAGCGAGGGAGTCGACTAGGGATTGCTTCAGCTCCTCAGAAAGTCCTGCAGCAATTTGTATCTTGGTATCTTCCCGACCGGGCAAAAGTTGTACCTCTTCTTTGTCCTCCCGCAATTCTGCCCAAGGGGAGGCTTGCACCATGTTGCAGCTGCTACCTGCCCGCCTTGCCTTTTGACCTCCCGAGCGGACATCATCAGCATAGCAGCGCCGGGCCACGGTCTGATTGCCCTTCACCTCGCCGACCCTGTCGCCGACCGAAAACTTCACCTTGAGGTAGTAGGTGGAGACTACCGCTTTAAATTCGTTGAGAGCCGGTCGACCGAGAATGGCGTTGTAGGCAGCTGGGGCATCCACAATCAGAAATGTGGTCCATCGGGTTCTCTTGAGTGGCTCCTCTCCAAGTGAGACGGCCAGCCATATCTGTCCGATCGGCTGTACTTCGTTCCCCGTAAATCCGAACAGGGGAGTAGCCACCAACTCTAGCTGCGATAATTCAATTTGCAGTTGATCGAAAGCTCATTTATATAAAATGTTTACCGAGCTGCCGGTGTCCACAATGGTGCGGTGGACTTCGTAGTTGGCGATCACAGCCGTGATGACCAGCGGGTCGTCGTGCGGCACCTCCAATCCTTGTAAATCCTGCGGCCCCCAGCTGATTTGGGGCCCTTGAGCTTGAGAGGTGCTGACTCCGACTTGGTGAATTTCCAGTCGGCGCACCTGTGTCTTTCTGGCTCGGTTGGAGTCGCCTCCGGTCGGACCGCCGGAAATCACATTGACGCCTCCTCGGACGGCGTTCTGGTGATTCGCTTGATCTTCGTCAAGTTCCTCCGCCTCTTCCTGCTCGGGCTGAGGAAACAATTGCCGGGCGGCGGGGGTATCACGCCTTTGTCTTTGTTGGGCTGTGGCTCCATGACCACGCCCGCGCCCCTGCGGGGTTTGTCGTCCTTGACCCCTGCCGAGTGGGGTCCGAGCTCTGCCGCCCGCTCGGCAGTCTTCAGTGTTGTGCGTATTACACTGGTGAAACGCACAATACGGTGCCCATCTGTTGGGCCAATTCCCCTGTGCCACCTGCACTTGCTGGGGTCTCATTCCCGGCCGATCGGCCGGTCGGGGACTGCGAATCGGTCCACCTGACGATCTGTTGTGTTGAGGTGCGGGCTGTGGGCTAACTATCACTTCCTTCCTCCGGGCGGCTTGCGCTTCCTCTACATTGATATACTTAACAGCCTTCCCGAGCAGGCTGTCGAAATCCTTCGGTGGTTTCCTGATCAAGGATCGGAAGAAATCACCCTCTTGGAGCCCTTGTGAGAAGGCGGTGACCAGTACTTCGGGCGTGGTATTGGGCACCTCTATAGCTACTCCATTGAACCTCTGGATGTAGGCCCGGAGTGATTCTTTCAGACCTTGCTTCAGAGCGAACAAATTGAGGCTGGTCTTATGGTGCCTCCGACTGCTTGCAAAATGTTGCAGAAACAGCCGTTTTACCTCTGCGAAACTCCCGACTGATCCACCCGGGAGTCCGTCGAACCATCGTTGAGCCTGCCCGGAGAGGGTTGTCAGGAAAGCGCGGCATTTGACGCCCTCCGGGTATTGGTGCAACAGGGCGGCGCTTTCAAATTTCATGACGTGCTCCTCGGGGTCACTGGCCCCCGAGTACTCAGGCATGGTGAAGAATAGTAGATGCTTGGGAACGGGATCCCCAAGAATTTGTGAAGAGAAAGGGCTGTGAGTCGGATAGGCCGCGGCGGGGTCGGCCAAACCTTTCCCTTTATCTGGGCGCGCCTGATGCGCCAGGCTGGACGCTGAAGCTTCGGTCGGGGCCGAGTGGGCCTCGTTCCGAAAAAGTGCTCGGGGATAATTTGGAATGAAGGGGTCGGGCTGAGCAGCCATACCTTCTGAATTTCCCCGCATAGAGGGCCCAGGGGGCCGGGCCCCTTGACTACCGGTCGGCGGATGCGATTGTTGTGCCTTCTGTGTCCGGACAGCCATCAGCATTTCATATTCTTCTGGCGAAAGAGTAACCGTCAGTGGATTGGGGTTTTCCATTCTTCGCTCTCGATCAGGCAGAAAGCCCTCCTTCTAGCGCCAAATTTGATCCTGTCGCCGAGCGGAGTGGAGCCGCAACCGGATGACGGTGTAGAGATGAATGACGCGGATGCTGACTGGACGCCTTCGTTCAGAATGACAGCGAGTGGGGGGTGTCCTCCGACCGGACGCAAGTAGATGTCGCCGGGTGCACCTTCAACCGGATGGAAGTAGACCTGCTGGGGAAGATGACCGTTAGCAACCTAG
>JAGFNQ010004780.1:181432-192432 GCA_024364735.1 Boesenbergia rotunda | reverse complement strand
AGTTGACATTGGTCCACATACATCAGTATGTATTAGACCAAGCAATTCTCCCACTGGATTACCTTTTCTGAAAAAGGGTAATTTGGCCATCTTGCCTTTTAAGCATGATTCGCATGTATCAAATGAACCGGGTTCAAATGATTCCAAAATTCCACATCGGTGTAATTTGGTCATGCGTTTCTTACTTATATGGCCAAGATGACAATGCCACGTATAGGAGTCTATTCGATTATCTATTCGAGCACGTTTGTTGCTAACTTCGATATTGAAAACGTCACCGGATAAATCTAACGCGTAGATTCCATTGCACAAAGTTCCGGTCCCATAAAGAACACCATTTAAAGTTATGTAACAACAATTGTTACTAAAAGTTAAATGATAACCCTTTTCATTCAAGCATGAAATAGATACAATGTTCTTTATTAACGAAGGAACAAAATAACAATTATCCAATTCTAAGACAAGTCCAGTAGTGAGCTTTAGCAAATATGTTTCGATGGCAATAGCAGCAATCTTTGCTCCATTTCCAACTCGCAAATTCGCTTCTCCCTTGACGAGTCTTCTTCTATTCCTTAGCCCCTATATGTCATTACATATATGTGACATTCAATAACGAAGATTCCTGAAGAGGATGGGGCATCGGATGCCTTCTTCTTCAAGGACTCAAGATAAACCTTGCAGTTTCTTCGCCAGTGACCCTCCTTGCCACAGTGATGGTAAGTGCCTTTTAGGGTATTTTCAGTCTTTTTGGCCTTTTTCTTCTTTCCCTTATTCTGTTCTTTGGCCTTCCTCTTAGAACCTTTCTCCGAGGAACCAACTAACAGTACCGTCTTCTGATCCTGCTTCACAGAAGGCTCTACAGTCTTCAGCAGGTTGAGCAACTCAGGAAACTGGTCTGGAGTTGCATCTTCAGGAGGACGGTTAGGAAGTTGTTCTTCAAGGACATAAGCAAGCTTCTATCCCTTGAGGACTATCCTCAGGTTTCGAAGTCAGTCCATGAAGTTTAGCCCAGTTAGTTTATTGGTGTCCAAAATGGAACGCAAATTCAGAGAAGACATGATCGAGTGATTATCCAAGAAATACAAATTGAGCTTATGTGAGAAGAATGATAAAGAATGCATCAACATATATTAATTAAATCCTATTTATTTTTCGAATTGAATAACCCTTTTTATCAATTCGAGAGATCGTAGGAAGACCTCCAAATAGGTCGATATCCAACCATAGATAAGAACAACCATGGCTGTGGCCATCAAGTTATTCTTAGCTATGAAGGTAGGTAATTATACCGATTACATATCACATATATGTAACTATCACTTTATGCTATCAACTAATTGAATGTTTGCATAAATCATTGGGTTGTTAACTCATTAACAAGTATGCAACAATATACATAGCACCCAACTGTACCTCTCTTTACATCGACCTTGGCTGTGGCACAACAAATCGATGCTCCAAGCTTAAGGCTGACCCATTAATCAAGAAATAGTTTTAATATGGTTGGAGCTCATTCAACCGTTTAGTCAGGCTTGGATGTGTCCAACAACCAAAACTAAGGATTGACCTCTGACTCGAACTATATTATTCATAAACTAATTCCATGGTTTGAACATGTTGAGGTTCAAGCCGGGCATGGATGTGTCCATCAACCCAAACGAGAAACAAAACTCCGATTCTAACCATATTAATGGAAGGTGTTGGCCTTAATATTTTGTAAGGGGTATTGGGTCTCATCCTTTCTTTTCTAAGCACATTTATGACATATAATTATGTCATGACTAACGATTTCCTTAATAAAGTATGTATGTGACTTAATTTATCAAGTCTCATTAATTGAATTAGGAACCGGATTTCTTAATTCTAATTTCATACTTTATTCAAGGAATTGTTTTGGGAAACAATTTCCTAAATTGTCATAATCAATTTCGGAAATAATATGATTAAGACTTTTGATTTCTCTAGATCAAATCTTATTAAATTAAGAGACAACTCTCTTAATTCAACCACATATTATTTTCATGAAAATCTCATTTAAGAAAACTCTATAGGAAACCATTTTCCTAATTAATTTTGGAGACAACAATATGTAAGAGCATCACCTCTTAAATCAAATTTCCAAGATTTGATCACATATTTTATTCATGGATTAATTAATTACAACAAATTGTTTTCTAAGGGTGGCTCCCCGAGGCTCAAATACCCAAAGAAAAGAAATTTGTCGTAAATCAAATTTTGTCCGCTCCCCGAGGCGTAACCAAATTAAACATGACAATTTTATTCAAAATGAGAAATTAAATTACAACAACTAACTTTAAATTGGACGGCTCCCCGAGAATCAATCCAAAATAAAGAATTTTGTTAATAATTTAAAATCAATTTGAATTTAATTGTCAATTAATGATCCATAAATTTGTCTAGACTTTCTTCAAAGAAAGTGCCCAAAATTACGAGATTTCATAATAGATTTTCAGAATAATTGTAAGTTTCTGGTACAAAGAAAACTTACATATTTCCAAAATTGGAAAGTTTCAAAAATGGGAAGTTTTCACAATTATCATTAAATTTCAGAAACTAGGATATTTCAAAAGTTTGTGAAATTTCATGAGGATTTCCAAACTTTAAAATTCCTAAATCTAAAATTTATCATAATTGGAAAGTTTCCATGATTGAAAAATTTTCCAAAATTGAGATCATGACAAAGTTTTCCGCAAAACAATTATATGATTATGTCGAACACTAACCGGCTCTGATACCACTATTGGGACCGGGTGCATATTGACATGGATACGGGTTCATAATTTTTAAAAATAATTACGTGCAGCGGAAGAATTAGCATAAATAATTTCTCAAATTATTTTAACCACGTACCTAGTATGCAACCTTATGATGTGTGGACATGATCATATATTAAAATTTTGCAGATAAGTAAACTAATTTACTTAGTACCTCGCGTAACTCGAAGAAAGGGACGAGATCCAACCGTAGTGTCCCTTGGAAGCTTCGCCTCTATTCGCGTCCACGCCGAGTTCTCTTTGGGATGACTTCGCAAAGCCACGAGTTTTGTGCCGACGAGAACTACTAGATTCTCCAAAGGCACAACTAGAATATCAAGAGAGAGAGTTGAAAACTAACCACCAAGTAACGGAATCAAGATTCCGGGGAAAGGAAGGAAGGAGGCGCGACCCGCTTCTTGTTCTTCTTCGGCCTCTTCTTGATGGTGGCTCACGGCAAGGGAAGGAGGCGCCGACCCTAGGGGAGGAGAGAGGGTGCCGGCCCTAGAGAGAGAAAGGGGCACCGGCCCTAGAGAGAGAAAGGGGCGTCGGCCCTAGAGAGAGAGAGGGAGAGAATAAGAGAGAGAGAGCTTGCTACTATTTCTCTTAATCAATTGGAATTCAAGCCTTTCCTTGGTTCCTTTATATAGTAGCCTCTCCATCGCCAAGTCTCCCTTTTAACGGAATAAATTTTCATAAGAAATTTATCCTATAAATTTTCTTATGAATTATTCCGTTATGCCAAGTTTTATTATAACTAACTTTATAATAAAACAAACACATCTCCTCTTTTATTATGGAATAAATTATCACAAAAATTTATTATATAAATTTTTCTTATCATGGAAAAATCAATTCATAATTGATTTTATAAAATAAAATAAATCAATCCATGGTTCATTTTAATTTTCATAAAAAGAATAAATTTATTATATAAATTTTTCTTATCATGGAAAAATCAATTCATAATTGATTTTATAAAATAAAATAAACCAATCCAAGGTTTATTTTAATTTCCATGAAAATAAATCTCTTTATATAAACTTCTTTATATAAATTTCTTTATATAAATTTATTTATCCATAATTTTTATAAAACAAATCATGCTTGATTTATTTTATAATTTAAACCAAATAAATTGGTTTCCCTCCTTTATTGTGGTCGGCCAAACCAAAGAGGGTGGGCACCCTCTTTGGCCGGCCACACCAAGCCAATCCCTTGCGAATTAAACTCATTTAATTCGTCCAATAAGCCTTCAAAAGACTTAGCCATTTTAAGCTTCCGGTGCGCCTCTGATAAATTCAGATTCGACTTATTTCTCTTGATCGGAAAATCCAATTTTCAACTCGTTTTAAATCCCTCGGATTACTCGTAGTGCGTGTGACTAAATAGGCTTTCGATTTATGTTGGCCGTCTATAATTCATCAATTATAGAACGATCATGAGTGGCACCTAGTAGTACATCATGATCCCCAATTAATCAAAAGATCAACGGTTGACCTCAGAAATAATTCTGAAACCCTTCAGCAGCTCTAATGAATCGTGCCTCATTCCCTTCACCATCATATACCCACTTGGTTCAGGACATGGTCTGTGTGTGTCAGTCCCCACTAGGCTGACTACGTCACACCTAGCCCAAGTAATGTCTTTCTCGTCCAATGGATTCTAATTACTCTCATGTATTTCAGAGACTCATACTCTGAACATGTCATGCTCTGGCCAGAGGCTTTGAGTAACAATCCGACGATAGGCCTTGGGTATACATCCCCTCGCAAGGAGTGGTGAATCCTTTGTAGGCTGTTCAAACATCTTCGGGCACTTCGGCTTATACCCAACCATCCTGGGTCCACACCTCCTTGGAGATGCTTGCTTAAGATGTTAAAGCATAAGTCTCCATGACCAAGATGACTTGAACACTGCAAGTCAAAGGAACATCGCACTTAAGCTGCAGTAAGAACTTCACTGACATGTCTATATGTAGACTACCATGTGAAGTTTTACAGCCAGTCACTCCAATGAACTAGTTCCCTTAACTAGCATTCATGTTTATCTCCGGACATCCCAATGTCACCAGCCAGTGAGAATCAGCTAATTAGAGAATAACCCATCCTAGTCTCAACAGAATTGTTAGTGTCCTTATTTATCTATTCATTGACTAGGGACAATTTCAATACTTCACAATTGCACATGTAGAGATAATCACTAGTTGTGAATTCATCACAAATTCTCTCATGCTGTTAATTGTATTGCAGACATTCAGTAAATGAGTTTAAGATCCCAATCAAATACACAAATATGTATACTCAAATAGTGAATTTTTCATTTATTAAAATAAATATTTACAATCATAAGGCGATTGCCTTAGGACACTTCTCTCATATTACTAGCAGGATTATGCTTGGTAGAATAGATTTAGTCTACTGTTGGTTTTCTTACTCATTTTAAAATCAGCTTTTAAAAATTTTAAAATGCTTTCAAAATCAGTTTTTAAAATTGTTAAATGTTTTCAAAATCAGCTTTTACTTACTTTTGAAAAGTTTTAAAAATAAATTTTTGACTTAGTTTTATTTTAAAAACTACCCCCTTCAAAACTAGGGTTTTTTCGCAAATGGACTTAGCCTAGGCCCTAACCCTAGAACTGCATGCACCTATAGATTTAGAAGCCAGCATCTCACAAGCACCTTAGGATACTTTTGATTGATAACCTAGAATGGGTTGAGATGCTTAGGTCTTTGCCTTAATTCAAGATGCTTTAAGTCAGTGCATCTGCAGTAATTGGGGCACTAAATACAACTTACACAGTAATCAAGTTAAGTGTCAAGTTTAGAAAATCTAACTTGAACAGAACACTTAACTTGACTAACCCTAGTGAAAATTACTGCTTATAGCAGTTAGTAAGTAGCTAATTGGGTTAGACAGGACCCTAAAAGAGAAAATTGAAACTGATTTGGTTTAATTCATATCCTGAACTGATTAAGTACAGCAAATTATGCAATTTATTATTTCTTATGCAATTTATTTATCCTATTCTTGCTATATTTATTTGTTTTTGATATATGGCAAAGGGGGAGAGATAGGAAAGGAGAGTTTAAAATATTTTTTTAAAATCCAAAATTTCAAACTCTATATTCGAAAAGTACTTAATTCATTTTTTTTTCAAAAGTACTAAGGTTTACTAGGTATTTTAAACTTAAGTTTTCAAAAATATTCTAAGTATCTTAAACTTAAGGGTTCAAAAATATTCTAAGTATCTTAAACTTAAGGTTTCAAAAATATTCTAAGTATTTTAAACTTAAGTTTTCAAAAATATTCTAAGTATTTTAAACTTAAGCTTTCAAAAATATTCTAAGTATTTTAAACTTAAGTTTTCAAAAATCTTCTAAATACTTCAAACTTAAGTTTTTAAAAACTTTTCTGAGTACTTAAAACTTAAATTTACGAAATTCTATTTAGTACTCAAGTTTTCAAAATCCTTCGTAAATACTTAAATTTTCAAATTTATCTAAGTATTTAAACTTAAATTTTCTAGAGGAATAAATTTTCCAAAGTGAACAACCAAATTTATTTTGGAAAATATGTTTTTGTCACTAAGTAAAATTAAATCCATCTTTAGACTTAGCATCAAAACCCCACAAACTTTTGAAAAATCCAGGGGGAGATTCCTTCCAAGGGGAGGGAACAAAATTCCATTTTACTTGTTATGATTAACTTAACTTTTTGAACCAGGGTTGCCATAAATCAAAAAGGGAGAGATTGTTGGGACAGAAAGCACCCAAGTCAAACCTGTGTTTTGATAATGGCAACAGGGTTCAAAAGTTAAGGTATTATGTTTATCTAACATGTTATTCAAGTGTGCCGGCAAAGCCCTAGCGAAGGACTGCTAGGCACCTGGCGAAGGAATGCCAGGATACAAAGCCCTAGCGAAGGACTGCTAGGCACCTGGCGAAGGAATGCCAGGATACAAAGCTCTAACGAAGGACTGCTAGGCACCTGGCGAAGGAATGCCAGGATACAAAGCCCTAGCGAAGGACTGCTAGGCACCTGGCGAAGCACCTAGCGAAGGAATGCCAGGATACAAAGACCTAGTGAAGGACTGCTAGGCACCTGGCGAAGCACCTAGCGAAGGAATGCCAGGATACAAAGACCTAGTGAAGGACAGCTAGGCACCAGGCGAAGGGCAGCTTGGTACTGAAGACCTGCGAAGGACAGCTAGGCACCTGGCGAAGGACAGCTGGGCAAAAGTCCAACCAGAGGAGACGGTTGGCATCAGGTACATTCTCCCGAGAGGAGTAGGTGAGGACGTGTTCCCCGTCGAGGGAACAGTAGGCGTAGGTTTGACCTAGGGCTCCATTTTGGGAGGCCCAAAGTCAGAACCAAGACAGCTAAGGCTGTATAAACTTCATACTCTATTGCTTTGTACTTGTTTTGGCCTAACCCTGGATGCAGGACTGAAGGAATGAGTCATTGCAGCTCAAAACGCCTTAAAGGAGAAAGGTAGCAGCTGAGCAGGGCGCCCCCAGTGTTCCGGGCGCCCCCAAGGGCAACACAAAACAGACTAAGCAAAAGGAGAGCTTCAGCAGTTCATGGGAAGGGCACCCCCGTGCTCCCGGGAGCCCCCTATGCTCCCGGGCTCCCCTAGCTCAAGCTAACGAAGTAAGCCAGCACGAAGCCAACGGATAAGAGTTGACCCAGCCAACCAGGGCACCCCCAGCGTCCCGGGAGCCCCCGTCAAAGGCTGATCCCGAGTTTGAAGGGATCAGAGCTGACCGAGAGGAACTCGGATCAGCTGACACGTGGAGGGGCGCCCCCGACGTCCCGGGCGCCCCCAGGGGCTATAAATAGGCCCTCGACCCCAAGGCTTCGTACAACAATTCTAACAACGCTTCTACGCTCTTCTGCTTCTGCGCTCTGCTCCGGAAACCTCCCAACTCGAGATACAAGCGCCGACGACGTCCCTCTGCCCCGAAAATTCAATCTACACCGGACGTCGGTAACAAAGAGCTATTTTTAAGTTTACTATACTACTTTTGTAATATCTGTCTGTAAGCTATTTTGCGAACATATAGAATTGCCCATAGTAAACGGTCAACGACCGTGGACCTTGGAGTAGGAGCCGACCGCGACTTCGAACCAAGTAAAAAACTTGGTGTTTGCGTGTGCTTTGATTTAAATTTTCGCTGCGTAATTGCTCTAACTTTAATCCGAACGTTTAACGATATTAACCCCCCCCCCTCTATCGTTTCTCTCGATCCAACACAATTACAATATCATCACAAAGTAAAAGATGAGAAGGGTCCTGTAGAGCTTCGGATTCAAATTCAAGGTTGTCACACATTTTACTGTCAATCTCCTCCAATGCCTCTGTCTCTACTGCATCTTCAACCTTATCTGAGCTAAAATCTGAAGAAGGCCTTAAGATTGCACTAGGGTAGCAACCAACTGACGTGAAATCAATTCCAGGGTTGTTTTAAAGTGGAAAATAAGATGTTGAAATTTTTTCAGAAATTTCAACCCTTGGAATGTTTATACTTGAAACAACTTCTTCATTCCTCCAAGTTAGTTCACAACCATTCCCCTTAAAATCTTGAGTAGCTTGAGGAGGTGATTGGCTTGATCTTTGAACTTGCATTAGATTTATTTGACTTGCAATTTGTCCAATGCTCCTTTCGATGTCTTGAAGCCTTTGTTGCTTTTGTTGTTGTAAGCTTTACTATTGTTGTATGAATTGTTCCATAATCTCCCCAAGCTTTTATTGGTGAGCCTCAAGCTCTTTAGAATCCTCAAAGTCTTCTTGATTGGTATAGAACTCTTCTTGGCCTTGAAATGTAGCATTAGGTTGCTGAAATTCTTGAGTAGGTTGTGAATTCTGAAAATCAAATTGTTGTGGCTAATCTGCTTGCTGAAAGTGTTGGTTGAAAATCTAAAAATTTTGGGGCTGAGAGGATGGAAAATCTTGCTGAGAATTCAGGAATGGTGGCTGATAACCTTGCTGTGAATGTGGCCATCCTTGCTGATCATAATTGAATGGTTGTTGGAAACCTTGAAAATTTTAATGAAACTGCTGTTGTGGCTGCTGAAATGGTTGAAAATTTGGATTGTACCCTTGCTGAAAATTCTGAAATGGTGGTTGAAATTGCTGCGGTGGTTGATTGAAAGTTTGGTATTGCTGCAAATCTGAATAGTGTTGCTGAAATTGTTGAAAAGGTTGACATTGTGGCTGCCCTTGCTGAAATTGATAATTTGGTTGTTGAAAATTTGAATGGGACTATTGAAAATATTGGTTGTGCTGCTGAAATTGTTGACACGGCTGCTGGTAAGTAGATGAATAAGTATTTGTCCTTTGTTGGCACTCTATCAGCTTAACCCAACATTTTAACACCAACAATGTACTTTTGATCTCTGATTGTTCAGTTAAAAACATTTTGAACTAGCAGTCCTATCACAAAACAAACAAGATGGCAGCAACCGTATACAAAAGATAAAGCAATCAAGAATAGAATCAAAGGATATAATTATCAAGCACCACTACATTCCCCAGCAACGGCGCCAAATTTGTTAAGCACGCCTGTCGTACCGCGAGTATCAAATACAATCAAAGTATCGAACTCCTCTACACTAATGTAGTATAGAGTAACTCGAGTCGTCTCCCAGCGAATGTAGTTGGTACATGATAAATCTCAGGATCGTATGTTATTGCTTTTGGATTTTGGATATGAAATTGGGGTTTGGATTTGAATGTTAAGACTATGAAAAGAAACAGCAAAGCAAGTATGAAATCTAATCCTAATTAATGAAAGACAATGCGAATAAAGAAGATCTACTCTAATCTAAACTATACTTGTAAGAATTAAAAGCAACATAAAGTAAAGCAATTAACAAAACCTAGATTAACCAAACCTAATTACATCCAAATAAAAGCAAGAACTCAAAGCAATTAGAAGAGACAAGACAAGAAAGAATTAAGCAAAACAAGAGACATGAAATTAAACCTAACTATAGAAGCATTTTGTCAAACAACTTGTAAGCGTTACTCAAAACGACATGAGTGCGTGCAATTCAAAAATATGAGAGATCAAACTTGATACAAACATCAACAACCACATTCGACAATCCACAAGCAAAACATAACAACTCAAATTAATGAAACTAATCAAACAATCTTAATCCAATCTGATGATGAACTACTGTGAACGCAAAGCTATGAAGGAAAATTGCTAATAGGAAGTGCTGCCGAATCATGCTGAAGAGCTGTTGGAATTTAAGCTATGAAGAAACTGCCGACTGATAGAAATGCTGAAGAGCTGCTGGAATTGAAGCTGTGAAGAAACTGCTGCCGGCGGTGATGAAACTGAATTGCTGAAACTGAATTGCTGAAAGGGATAACTTGCTGGGAAGAAACTGCTATGAAGGAAGGAACTGCGAGCTACTGGAGTTGGCATCTAGGGTTCCCTGATGGAGCTTGAATGCGGACGGCGGTGAAGATGGAGAGGTGGAGATGATGAGATGAATCGCCTCCCAATCCTGGCTCCCCTCAACCCGAGAGAAAGCTGCGGAAGAAGGTCGACTAGGGCTCGGACCCCGGGCCCTAGCTTGTGCAGTCGGCGATGAAGATGGAGGTGAAGATGATGGTGATCCCCCTCGATGAGAACCCTCCTCGATGAGAATCCCCTCGTGTAGAACAAGAGGAACCCCCTCCTGTTCTACGATGGCGTTGATGGTCCGACCAGCGGCGATGAAGATGGAGGAGATCCGTCGGCCGAAGGCGGAATGGAAGAGAAGAAGTCGAATGTGAGATGAAGAGGAGAAATCCGGTGACTGCCGTTCCCCCTCCAGATCTGATCGAGTGAGGTTATTGTGTGTATCCCGGTTCGGCTCAGCAGTTGGGTTCGGTCCAGCCATGGGTTCAGCCAGCAGACCAACCTTGTGTGCAGCCCAGCAGACCAAGCAGTTTGGTTCAGCCTTGGTTCAGCCCAGTTTCAAATCAGCTCAGCCTTTGGTTCAGCCAACCTGGGAGAAGAAGAACTTAAATACTTAGCAACAGACGGCTGAGATCGATTTGGCTTCATCCAATGGTCGGATCTCTTCAGATCTGAACCAAACTCCACAGATTCCAATCAATGGTCCTGATCTACCTGTTCCCAGCTCGGATTAACCATATCAGTGGCGGATGGTCCAGATCTTCCTTTTTCTTGAATGGATGGTCTAGAATATCTTGAGCTTGATCCA
>JAGFNQ010004780.1:137318-166296 GCA_024364735.1 Boesenbergia rotunda | reverse complement strand
TTTAGAAAATAAATCAGGATTCTATTCCAAGGACTAATTTATATTTTAGGTAAAATATAAATTAGGATATATGAAATTATCCATAGCTATATTTATAATATTCTAACACTCTCCCTCAAGCTGGGGAATATAAATCATATGCATCCAGCTTATTACATATGTAGTCAATTCGGGCCCCTCTAAGTGACTTAGTGAATATATCTGCTAGTTGATCATGTGAGTTGACATAACTAGTAGATATTTTTCCAGATATAACTTTCTCTCTGACAAAGTGACAGACGACTTCAATATGCTTTGTCCTCTCATGAAAAATTAGATTTGAGTCGATATGCACAACGGCCTGGTTGTCACATATAAGTGACATTTATATAATCTCTCCAAATTAATCTTAGTTCTTGAAGCAATTGTTTGAGTCATATAAGCTCATGACTGGCTATAGACATAGCTCGATACTCTGCCTCTCCACTGGATCTTGCTACAACATTCTGATTTTTACATTTCCAAGAAACAAGATTATCTCCGACAAATATACAAAATCCAGAAGTGGATCTCCTATCAATGGGAGAACCTGCCCAATCTGAATAAGAATACCCTACGACTCGAGTATGTCCTTTGTCTTCATACAAAAGACTCTTTCCTAGAGCACCTCTGATATATCGAATAATGTGGATCATGGCATCCCAATGTTCCTTGCATGGAGAGTTGAGAAACTGACTTACTACACTTACTGCAGATGAGACGTCTGGACGAGTAACAGTAAAATAGCTTAGTTTCCCTACTAATCGCCTGTATTGTTCAGGATCTGGAAGAGACTCCCCTTGATTTGGCAGGAGCTTGACATTAAGCTCCATGGGGTTGTCAACTGTCATTGAGTTTAACATTCCTATTTCTTCCAAA
This sequence comes from Boesenbergia rotunda, assembly GCA_024364735.1. Taxonomy (NCBI): domain Eukaryota; kingdom Viridiplantae; phylum Streptophyta; class Magnoliopsida; order Zingiberales; family Zingiberaceae; genus Boesenbergia; species Boesenbergia rotunda. The sequence continues at coordinate 165,399 of JAGFNQ010004780.1, read as the reverse complement.
ATATTGATTGCATACTTCCTTTGGGATATGATGATCCCATCGTTGGACTATGCTACTTCTATCCCTAAGAAATATTTGAGTTTGCCGAGATCCTTTGTCTAAAAATGTTTAAAAATATGTTGTTTCACCTGTGAAATCTCGAGATGGTCACTACCTGTGATGACAATATCATCAACATAAACCACTAAGTAGATGCAACTAATAGATGAGTGGCGATAAAAAACAGAATGGTCGTCTCGCTCCGAGTCACGCCAAACTGTTGAATTACAGTACTCAATCTACTGAATCATACTCTAGGTGACTGCTTGAGGTCATATAAAGATTTCCGAATGCGACATACAAGACTAGAAGACTCCTCCTGAGCAACAAAATACGGAGGTTGCTCCATATAAACTTCCTCAAGCAGGTCACCATGTAAGAAAGCATTTTTATGTCTAACTAATAAAGAGGTCAATGTCGAATCACAACAATAGACAAGAATAGACGCACAGAGGGCATATTGGCAACAGGAGAAAAAATGTCCCCATAATCCAATCCAAATATCTGAGTATAGCCCTTAGGGACAAGGCAGGCTTTAAGCCGACCAACTTTATCGTTTGGACCAACTTTCATCGTATATATCCATTGACAACCAATAACTGATTTTCTTGGTGGTAGAGGAACGAGGTCCCAAGTCTCACTACTTTGTAAGACACACATTTCGTCGACTATAGTCTGTTTCCATTCTGGATGGGCAAAGGCATCACCTATAGTCTTTGGAAGAGAAACAGACGACAAAGAGGAAAGACAAGAATAATAGGAAGGAGAAAGACGATGATAACTCAAAGAAACATAATGAGGAGAACGATTACGAGTGGAACACATACCTTTTCAAAGTGCAATAGGAATATTAGACTTAGGACATGGGATTGGAGGAAGAGACGAATGACTAGACTCCAAAGATGTGTCCAAGGCAATGTCAGCGCTGGGCGACAACAAAGCGAGATGAGGATAACGCTGATAAACCCGCAATGGAGAAAGGGATGGGGGTGGAGGTGATAGAGAGTCTTCTGGAGGGTAAAAGATAGTCACTGGTGTAGGCGTAGAAGGAGAAAACTCGAGCAGAAATGTGTTAGGCTCAAAAAATGGAACTGAATCAAAGAACGTGACATCAGCAGATATGAAGTGCCGATGGAGAGTAGGGGAATAACACTTGTATACTTTTTGAGATCGTGGGTACCCAAGGAAGACATATTTATGAGATCGTGAAGAGAGTTTGTCAATGTAAAAATCAAGAGCATAAGCAAAACATATAGAACCAAACACCCTATGTGGTAAAGGATGAAGAGACTGATGATGATAAAGTACATGATGAAGTATTTTACCTTTAGAGTGGAGGAAGACATGCGATTGATGTGATAACACACAGTATGTATGACGTCACTCCAAAATTGATGAGGAACATGAGAATGGAAAAGAAGAGTCCGGGTGGTCTTGAGAAGATGATGATTCTTGCATTCTGTAACTCTATTCTGTTGGAGGGTATAAGGACAAGACGCCCTATGTAACACACCATGAGACGCTAAGAATGCCCGAAATGGAGTAGATAGATACTCATGCGCATTATCACTTTGCAAGGTTCGAAAAGAAATACCAAATTGAGTTTTGATTTAATGGAAAAAAGATTGAAAAATAAAAAACAATTCTCAACGTTCCTTCATCAGATACAACCAAGTATAACGGGCAAAATCGTCTATAAAAGTAACAAAATATTAAGACCCCAATGTAGAAGAAATACAACTTGGAGCTTAGACATCAGAATGAACCAAAGTGAAAGGAGGCATAGCCCGACTCATTGTGCGAGGAGAAAAAGAACTACGCACATGCTTTCCTAATTGACATGACTCACAAGTCAAAGACTCTAAGTGAGAAAGGCTTGGATGTAATTGTTTCAACTTATCAAGACATGGATGTCCTAACTGAACATGAATAAGAAGAGGAGATGCTACCGTCGAACCAACAAGAGAGGGCTGGTGAAGCTAATATAGGATATGAGACTCATATCCAAAGCCAATCATCCTCCCCGTACTCCGATCCTATAAGCAAATAGAAGTTTTAGTAAAAGAAAAAAAATTGATTAACGAGGTTTTTTCAACCAACCTCAATCGACCGGCCCGGCCACACGGAAGTTTCCCACCAGCTGCCAGGGTAAATCGGGAAGCGCTCATAGTGGGCGGTCTAGAAGCTAAGTTTTAGTAAAAGAGATGACACAATCAAGAAACCGAGTAAGTTGACTTATTGATAACAAATTAAAGGGAGCTCCGGGAACATAAAGAGCATTATGAATAGGGAGAGACGGAGAAGGATAAACAATACCAACACATTGGGACTAAGTTTGAGAACTATTTACCATAGTGACAAAGGATAAATAATTAGAAGTAGTAAGAGAAGAAAAAAGAGATTTATTACCAGTGATATAATTGGTGGCCTCAGAATCAAGAACCCAGAGATCTGAAGATCGAGATATGCTAGCAAAGGAATTACCAAGGTGTGCAATGGCAATAGTTGAATCAGAAGTCTGTCGATCCTCATACCATTTCAAAAAATCGTAATAGGAAGGTGGTGGGGTTGGATCCGGTGGCAACTATGATAAACTCCAACATTTATCAATCGTGTGTCTTAGTCGGTGGTAATGATCACACCAAGGACGTCTTTTGCCACCATTACGGGGTGGAGGTATGCTGTTGCTTCGAGAGACCAAAGCTGATGAGTCAATAGGAACGGAAGAAGGTAACATCAAGAATTTGGCAGGGACACGAAGGAGAGTCACCCAGGTATTGTCCATGGTACCTTCTGTGGGGCTACCCAGAATCTGATCATGAACATGAGAATAATCTGTGGGAAGACCATATAAAGCCAAAGACAAAAAATTTTCTTTTGATTTTCAAGCTCTGCAATAGGAGTGGTCGCAGGTGGAAGCAGTTCATTGAAGTCACAAAGAAGCATAGAGACCAAACCCAGATAGGTTGACATAGAATCCTTAATCTGATGGACACTAAGGATGTTTATGAGATCTTCACAAACTTGATAGAGTCGCCAAGTGGTGTTTGTAAAGAGTTGTTGAGCCTGTGTCCAAACAGCTTTGCGAATTTTGTGAGTGCGGAAGACATCCCTAAGAGATGAATGGATTGTGGCTCGAATAATACAACACAACTGAGCGTCAACCTTTGTCCACAGAGGACGATTAGCGACTTGAGTATCCACTTCAGTTTGGGTGAGATGTGTCTCATAACCCTGTCCGACAAGCCAAAGATCAATGTGAGAGACCCAAGAAGAGTAATTCTTAGTATCCAACTGCTCAGAACAGAGCGGTGTAGTGATGTGGTTGGTAAAGATTGAGATATCTGGCTTTGGAGTGCCAGAGGTAGTCATTGATCAGTTTTGGGTTGTTGAGAGGTTGTCGGCATCAAGAGTAAGTGTCGGAATACGCACGCGACAGAGGAAAGCACACTGCGGAGAACAACACACGTCGTACGATGGCATGCAGGAAGAAGCCTTTAGCTCACCTAAAGATGGAGGTCGCTGCTCGAGGAAGAAAAGGAAGGGTTGCCTTGCACGAGCATGTCATGGGGAGCGACGTGATCGGGTGCAGAGAGCAACGCGTGCAGGAGCTTGCAACGCGTTGCCGGAGCTCGCGACACGTGAAGGAGAAGAACACCAGCTTCGGCGTCTTTGAAGAACAACAATGTCGCGTGCAAGAGAAGAACAGCAGCGTGACAAGGAAGAATAGCAGCGTTGCGTGGAGGGGAAAAGGGAAGTCGCTAGAAGAAAAAGAAAGAAAGAAAAGAAACGGATCGGCCAAGATTTAGGGCAAAAGAGAATTTTATGATTAAGAGAAAAAAACTTAAACCTAGTATTCCGATATCATGTTAAAAAATTCCTTTCATCAAATATTACAAGATATAAGCCCTATTTATATACAAAGTTACGACCTATTCTAAGAATAATTAAAACTCTATTCTAGGAAATAAATTATGATTCTATTCTAAGGATTAATTTGTATTTTAGATAAAATATAAATTCGGATATATCAAATTATCTCTACATATATTTATAATATTCTAACATTTATATTTGCTATAAGAATACCTTGTAAGAGGTTTCTACGATTCCTAAAGGTATCCAAAAGGAAAAGTTCATAGTGGAGGAAATCACTAGAAATAGGACTTTAATTAGTCACCTAAAAGATGAATACCATGTAAAATTTCGGAATTATACATATGGAGTCAAGTTTGAATCACAAATTTTGCTATGCATTCAAACGACAGGTACGAAATCAAGATGAGAATCAATTAGAGTTATTTCGCACCTCTAACTCGTAAAGTCCTAACATGTTCAACTCTTTGCTCACAAAGAAGTCAAATGAAAAGGCAAAGAGATGGAGATATTCGTCATTCAGTGAGTCACTGTTGCATTAATTTGTGTCAATTAAATAGATTTATAATTAATAAGAATTTGTAAGGATATGAAATAAAACTAATCTAATATAATAAATGAACATTTTTTTTGTCTTCATCTGTAGAAAGCATGCAAATTACCTACAGAAAACATCCAAATAAAATATCAGCCCTTAGAATAGATTTTTTTTACTTGCGTTTGAAAGTTTTTAGGATTCTACGTCATCGAGTTCTCTCCTATATTGTGTTTTATGTGCCATTTTTTATCATAAATAAATGAATAGATGCTATCCTCCTAAAACGGTTGACCGTCTAGGAGTCCACTGCCCACTCTGCGATTAATTGTTGATGTTGCTATTTTGATTTTCCTGTCATGATCTTTGTTCTTTGGGTCTGTTTTAGATTCATTTACGTGAATCTATTTTCTGGTTCAGAGGACGAAGACGAAGCCGAGTTGACAGTAGGGGGCATAGAAAAAAGAATTAAATACTTCCTAAACTAAAATCTTGGTTGCAAAAAGGTGAATTATTTGCCCCAGCGCTTTCGTCAATCCATTTCAGGATCAACACGGAGGAGATAAATCACGGGGGCTACTAGCCCAGATATTGTGACTAGCGAGTGGGGAGGGTGGGCGGCATACTGGCTTTGACAAGATTTGACCCTAGACTTCTTGGTGACAACAACTATACATAATTATTAGTCCATCCCGTGAAGACTCGTAAACTAAAATCTTAAACTAAGGTTATTGTTATTATTATGATTATTATTATTTGCATTTTTTATTTTGACATTATTTAGATTTTAGCCGCCCATAGTATATGATACTACTTATTTGAAAAATGAAATTTGGTATTAAAAAATGATTTATTTCATATGCTATTGATACATGATTTTAGGATTTTTAGTCGTTTAAGTTTGGATTGTGAAAGACATTTTATAATTGAATGAGCAATGATTAGAAGAATAATAATTTTATTATTTACGTAAAAAAATATATTTTTAACTATAAATAATGAAGTTATTATATAAAGATTTTAAAATATGAAAAAAATAATTATAAAATAATTATAAAATAATTATTTTATAGTGTTTTATGATTAGAAGATTTTATATTTATATTTTATTAATTATCTTATATTATTATCTGTACGAATCAAAATAATGGCTTACCAGCTTTGTATGCAAATAGTTTTTCTCTCGTATTTTTTAATGAAACAACTTAAGCTTATATAGTGGTTACAAAGAAATTAAGTCTAAAAGCAATTTAATTTCTTCCTATATTAAACATATTAGGTAATTTAATTCAATAATATTTAAAATAATTGAATTAATCATTACGTAATTCAATCTAATTTTAGATGATGAAAGATCAAAGTAAATTGGTTTAGAATTCCAACACTAAAGTTCAAATTAGACCGTCAATAATCTAATTTCGTTTACAGTCCTAACCATAAGAATATTCATCTTGTACCTGTGGGAACTCGTAAAGGTAAGATTGCTCCAACACAATTCTCTGCAGGTTATTCGTACATTGCGGCACAATTGATCTAGCAAGGCAATCTACGTCGAAGGTGACTCATGGTCGAAGGTGACTCATAGCCAATGGTCTGACCGTGTCAAATGTACGAACCAATAGCTGTTGAACTTGATGCCCTATATTTTTCCGTTCGGTCAGTCGGCTCTCTGCGTTTCACTCGTGTCGTCGTCTACATGGCTTGCATAATGATGCCGATATGGAAAAGATAATTTTAATAAAGTTTAGTATATATTTAGAATATTTTTATTAATTTTTCTTTTATATTTTTGAATCATTGAGTCGGATAAGGATATTTTATATTTTTGATATTTTTGATGTTTATGGGTTGTGTGTTGTCCATGTAAGTATTATATTTTATTAATTTCTTTCTCTTTCTTTACAAGATAGAAATTAATGTCCATATACTAAGATTTCTATTATTTCTTTGAGTCTTAGGATCTGGAGTCTATAAAAATAATTATTTGAGTGATTGTAAGATAGTTTTTGATTAATAAAAATTGGATCATACCATTCTTCTTTCCCCAAAACTTCATGTAGTTTTTGGATGCCTATTTCTTGGGATTTGTTCGCGAGTTTAGAAGGTCATTTCAAATATTCATGCTTGAATCAACGAATTCGATAGTCGATTTTAGTATTCGTGCATGAATCAATGAAATTGATAATTATTCGCTGCATCAATTTGATATCAAAGCCAAGTCGTTCTTGTGAAATTATGTCGCTGAGAAGACAGTAACGAGTTGACTACGCTTTTGATCGTGATGCAGAGTAACAATTTTGAGAGATAAACGTTTATGAAGAAGATGTTCTTAATGAAGAGGAAAGAATTTTTATTTTATAAGAAAGACGTCGATGACAAGATTTAGATATTTGGTGAGCCAATTTATAACAAAGATGAGATCAAGTCAACTAGCAAGCCAATTTATGATGATAAAGAGATGGATAAAATTATGTATGAAGCATTGGACATGACACAATGAGACTTCCAAGTGATGTTACTGTTGGTGCAGTTAGCACTAATAGTCATGTATTATTGGGGTGGCCTTGGCAGTATTATTGGAGTGGCCTTGGCAGTATGATCGCAGTGTTGTTCATGATAGACGAAAGAATACATATACCCTTTATGTCAAGGGAAAAAAGATTGTGGTGTTGTCGCGACGGGAAAGATCTACTCCAATTCCGGTGGCTAAAATACTAATATGCTTTTTATATCCAAGTTTTTAGATGAAATCAAACATGAATTTGTATATGCTTTGCTACCGTGCCATAGCGTTGCTTCTGCCACATACCCTAATTTATTGGCCAAATATAACACTTGTTAGTAGATTTTGATGAGTCAATGCTAGATGATCTTCCTTCTGGGATACCGCCTATGTGAGACATCCAGTATCAAATTGACCTTGTTCCGAGGTCAAGTTTTCCTAATAGGCAAGCTTATCACCTTAGCTCTAAGGAAGCTGAAGAATTACAGAATCAGGTGTTGGAGTTGTTGAAAAAGGACAGATCTGAGAAAGCATGAGCCTCTATGTAGTTCCTGCCCTCCTAGTGCAAAAAGGATGACTTATGTCGTATACGTGTTGATAGTATAGCCATCAACAAGATTGCAGTGAAATATAAGTTTCCAATTTCCCACTTGGATGGCATGTTGGATCAGCTATCCGATTATAAGGTATTCTAGAAAATTGACCTTTAAAGCGAAAAACACCAATTCTGAATAAGACGATGATGAATGGAAAATGACATTCAGAACGTAACACGGGCTATATGAGTGGATGGTCATGCATTTTGAACTGTCCAATGCGCCCAACACCTTTATGAGGTTTATGTATCACAGGTCTTGCGGCTCTTTATGGGAAAGTTTGTGGTGGTATACTTCGACAACATTGACATTTACAGTATGACATGGGCATGACACCTCGATCATCACCATACTATCTTCGAAAAGATGAAAACAGAGTGTTTATTTATAAACAAGAAGAAGTGCTCTTTCTTTGCTACCTCGATATCTTTTCTCGACTTTATTGTGTCTACTAATGGTGTACATGCAGATCACACCAAAAATTTGATGGACCCAAAATATGTGTCACAAGTGAGCCTCAAATTTAGAATTTATAACTGAAAACCCTTGCTAGCAAGAATAAATGTAGAATAAGGGTCTCAGGTCGTATTTTTTTTCAAGGACTAATCGTGAGTGTTTGAATCAAGCTTGAAAGTTATTTGTCATCAAATAATTTGGGTTTTCGAGATAAAATGGGGGTTTTGTTTTGCAAGTAATCATGGAAGTAAAGTTTGAAATGGAATTGACTTAACTAAGTAGAGTGAAACTAGGTATTGCAAGAATTGAACTTAACCACTAGGAAAATTGAACCTAACAATTTGAAATCGCAAGGTTGAAATATAAAACTGATATCTATTGTAGAAATACTGATAGGTACCATTTTGTTGATCATTTTAGATGCTAACATCCAAATTTGACCCATATTTTACTTGCTTAATATTGCATTTATCCTAGGTTTTGTGAATGTAGTCTATTTTTGGGTTTTATTGTAAATTTTGCCACATTGGGATATTTTGGAACTAAATTGTTGATCTACTTTTGCAGGCATGGAAGGATCATGGACCTAGGTCATGCTGGGCCGAACTTGAGTCAGAAGTGGAATCGGATTGAATGATCAAGCATCGACTAATATGGGCCGTCGATAAAAAATTAGTTAGATCTAGGCCATCTGAGAACTTTGAGGCAATCCGAGCTGGGGTTAAGGCTAATCAAGAACTTGGATCATGATCTGAAGGTTTCAGCCCAATCGGAGATCATCTAGCCATTGGATCACGATCAGAGAGATCTAGACCATTCATTCAAAGATCAGCTTGATCTGAGCCATCCATTGCAAATTTGGAAGATCCGAGCTACTCCGAGGTAGATCCTGACCTCTGATCAAGATCTGGGAAATTTGAGTCAAATCGGACAAGGATTAGCCGTTGGATGGAGTTGAAATGATCTCGGTCGTCCACTGTTAACAGATATAAACCGCTTCCTCTGAATCAGATCGTGGTCGCGTCTTCTTCGCCAGAGCCGAGTTCTTCATTTTTCCTTTGCTGTTCTTCGATTTTCTGCAAGTTTTCTTTATCAGAGGGCGTGACCACATCGCTTTCAATCTTTGATCCAGATCTAGATCGTTGGGAAGATCTTTCTGTGAGGAATCCAGCTCAAATTCGGTCAAAAACAGAGATGGTTGAGGGTTTCATCAGATCTGTGAATTGATTACCTTGGTCTCGTTTGGTGCCACTTACCATCCATCAGAGCTAGCCGGAGGGTCCTCTGGTTGGTTCTGATCATCTCCAAATCGTCATCGCCATCCTACATGACCAGATCAAGGAGATCGGTTGCTGATTTCAGCTTTGAGCAGAGTTGGGTTGGATCAATTCGCAGAGCTTAATTCCCATCAATTTGTGGAGCTTACGGGTTCGAGGCTCACTCTTGTGTGACGGCAAGAAGATCTGGAGCTAAGGGGAGAGATTGATGTTTAGTTTCTTATTGAATTTACATTCTCGAGCAGTAGATTAAATTTCTGCAATGCATTTCTATTCTGATTTCATCTCAGCTGCTGTAGTTTCCTGTTTTGAGTAGTTTCTGTTAATCAGTGTTTCGATTACACAAGTTGATTTGTTAGGTTACTTGTGTAGTGAATATTTGCACTTCGATCTGTTCCCTTTGCAATTGAATCAATTCTGAATTAGTTTCATTTCTGCAGTTTGTGTAGCTGTTGCGTATCAATTCTTTGTGTTAGCTGCATATCAATTCTTCTCTTGAGTTCCTGAACTTTGTATCAACTTAGCTTAGGTTTTACATGCCGAATTACATTGCAGCTTGGTTTAGTTACATTACCTTTGTTTTCTTTGTTGCATACCAATTTCCTTTCTTGCGTATCAATTCAGTTTCCATTTCTGAAACTCTAAGTTCGTTTCTGCAGCTCTAAGTTTGTAACTGCCTAAGTTTGTATCAGTTTAGCTCTGCATTAGAATTCCCTTGCATTTGAATTCAGTGATTTTGTTTGATTTTCGCATCCCATCTGTTGTGGCATTTCATTCCTACATATAGGGTTACTTCCCTGCAGTTCATTTCTGAATTGATCTGCTTTTGCCTCTGAGTTTATTCTTTCAGTTCTGCGTATCAGATCATTGATAGCTAGCCTTCTAAGCTGAATTGATCAGCTACAATTTCTGCACTTAGTTTAAATTGATGCATGTCAGTTTATTTCTGTAAAGCTCCAACTTCATTCCTGAAATTCGATTTCCATGTCTGCTATTGAGTTCAGTTTGCCAATCTTCAGTTTATTAATTCTGAAATTGTATCAAGCCTTCCTTGCGTGCCAATTACAACTTCTGCAATTTCATTTACTCGAGAAGTCTGCACTCTATTTGTTGTTTCTCATTCAATTGCTTCACATTAATTGCTTCACATAAATTGACATATTTTCATTAGTTAAGCTTTCGGTACAAAAGCTGTTTCAATTGCATACCAAGTCCAATTCTGAATTAGTGCATACATTCGATTGCCTCCGACATTTGGTTCTTTCTTCTGCAGTTCAGTTTGGATTCTTGTAATTAGTAATCAAGTGAAGTCTCGGGATTGGATATGTAGTGGACTGTTTTTAGTTTGTTTTGCATTTGGTTTGTCTTGAGTTTGATTTTGGAAGTAAGTCTTTGCATTAGTTTAAATCGAAAGTCAGCTGCGGTGTTGTTTCATTGCTTAGCATTTGTTTTGAGTATGAAATCAGATTCATTCCCTAAAATTGATTAAGTGTTTTAGTGGAATAAGTGGTCCATTGGTTGAGTTATAACTTGTTATCATTTGTTAAGTTCCATAGTTAAGTTTCCTTTCTTTTTATTGTAATTTCATTTCTGATTGCAACCAAACCCAAATCTTATTCGAAACCCAAAAAAATATTAGCGACACATAAACCCAAGCTTAAATAAAACAACCTCAACTAGCCCTAGGAAAAAAATACGACCTGTGGCTCCTTTACTACATTTCTATTCTTTGATTGCAAAAAGGGTTTCCAGCTTTACAAATATTCTAAATTTGAGACCCACATTTGTGACACTTAGTTCGGGTCAATCAAATTTTAAGTGTGGGGGAGGATGCAAGCATACTATCATTAGAAGCAAAAATATGCCAAATGAAAAAAAAAATGTGAGCTGTTTAAAAAAAAGGAAAAAAATAACTGGAAAATAATTGGCACACTGAATTTTCGCAGTTCTTCAATTCCTACTCCACCACAACCATGATTCATGCAAGATAACTCAAAAGAAATGGGCAAAGTGCATTGGGATACATTTTTGAGTGTCCAAGTCTCCCACTTTACCTAACTTTTTCCATATTTTCTTATCATGCTATATTTCTTCTCCGTGTTTCTTTCTCATATTATTTTCTTTTCTTTGCCATATCTTTTTGTCATATCATATTCTTTATTTGCTTTATCATGAGTCATAAGTGTCAAGTCTCTCAATTTTCTATTTTATCTCTATCATTGCATATATCTTCTTTAACTTGTTTGAATAAGCTTTTGTAGGTGTGGATCCGAATCATGAATAATGGTGGAGAGTAGATAACAAGCAAGCCTATGGTAGTGCAAAATGCATGTGTGTTTGAGTGAGCTCCACTTTCATCATGAACTTAGAGCTCAAGAAGAGAGCCATCTAAACTTTCTTTGAAAGGCTTAGTGAGTTAAATTCATCTCAATGAATCATGAAGGATGAAAATGCTAAGTTGTTGATTTAAGGACAAGTCTCTAGTCCATTGATCTTAGAGTTTTTTTTAGAATTGACAACCCTAGGTAATTTTCTTTCAATTGTTTCTAACTATGATTGAGAATAATCTAGGGGGATACATCCTTAGTTTACTAGTTGACTTATGCGAGACGCCCAAGAATAAGTGTGGGGGAGTTTGATAACCACCATTTTGTTGATTATTTTAGGCTCTAAAATCCATGTTTGATCCACATTTTATATGCTTAAGTTTGCAATTGTATTAGGTTTCATGTATTTCCTCTATTTTGGCTTTTAATTCAAATCTTTGTATATTTGGGATATTTTATTGGCACTAAATTTGAATATCATTTTGTAGGTTTCAAATGATCATGGACCTCGATCAAATCGGATCAGACTTGAGTCAGCATTAGATCCCAGATCAAAGGGATCAAGCATCGGATTAATAGGAGCCGTCCATTCCAGAGAACGGTTAGATCTGAGCCATCGGTCAACTTCTGGTCAATCCGAGTTCAAGATACAGTTAATCATGACCATAGATCAAGATATGAAAATTTCAGCAAAATCAGAAGTAATCTGACCGTTGGATCAAGCTTAAGATTTTATGGACCATCCATTCAAGAAAAAGGAAGATTTGGACCATCCGCCACTGATCTGGTTAATCCGAGCTGGGGACAGGTAGATCAGGACCATTGATTGTGATCTGTGGAGTTTGGTTCAGATCTGAAGAGATCCGACCGTTGGATGAAGCTAGATTGATCTCAGCCGTCCGTTGCTTCCATCATCATATGGCTTGGCTGACTGGACCGAACCCAAGAGATGGGTTGAAACTGAACCAAGTGCTGAGCTGAATCGGACTATTGGGCTGAAATCAAGCTCTGGCTTGGCTGGCTGGACCGAACCCAAGAGCTGGGTTGAAACTGAACCAAAGCTGTGAGCTTTGGCTGAGCTGGGCTGAGAATGGATCGAACCCAACGGCTGAACCCAAGCTGGACCAAACCCAAAGTTAGATCGAACTCAACTTCTGAGCCGAACCAAGGGGATACAACAAAAACCTCACTCGATCATCCACTCGGGGGGCGGCTACACAGAGACAATCGGACGCATCTTCTTCGCGATCACCATTTCTTCTCTTCTCCTCCGGCCGGCGGATCTCCTCTCCATCTCACCGCCGACCGGACCATCACCGCACAGCTAGGGCCCGGGGTCCTAACCCTAGCTGATCTCCATTTCCTGTCCATCTCTTCCACCTGCTTCCGCCATCGCACGAGCTAGGGCTCGGGATTCTGAAGTCGATCGTCTCCACCTCTCCGTCCGGATTCAAGCTCCATCAGGGAACCCTAGATCCAACTCCAGTAGCCACAGTTCCTTCCTTTGTAGCAGTTTTTTCCCAGCAAGTTATCCCTTTCAGCAATTCAGTTTCAGCAATTCAATTTCAGCAATTTAGTCAGTTCTTCACAGCTCCTCCATCAGATTAGATCCGGAGACCCCCTTATCCAATTCCGGCAACAGATTTCTTCACAGCAGTTTATTCCTTACAACAATTCTTCCTTTCAGCTGATCGGCAGCAGTTTTTTTTTCATCACAGAAGTTTTTTCTTATTACAGTAGCTTCTTCATCAGATTAGGGGGTTTAATTGTGTTGTTAGTTGTTAATTGTTCTTAATTGATGAATGTTTGTGATAGATTGTTAAATGCTTGTATTTGATGGATCTTCCCATTTCAATTTGCACTTACTTGAAGCCATTTCAATCATGCTTATATGGTGTTTGATCAAATGCCTCTTAGAACAATTACTTTCAATTGTGATGTTTCTTAGTTGTTTAACTTTGATTTTGTAGTGTTTTTCCCATTGCTTTAAGTTCTATGTCTTCATTACATGCTATTAAGTTAGGAAATTAAATTTCTTTAACGCTGTAGGTTTTTGTTCCATGTTAATTTTGTTGATGCTTAATTTCCAGTTGTCCTTTTCTTTTCTGCAATTGTAGTTAGGTTAAATTAGATTTCCTTACCTGCACTGTCTTTCCTTAATTAGAACTAGATTTCATATCTGCTTGCTATTTTTATTCGTAGTCTTAACATTCAAAGTCAAACCCCAGTTTCATATCAAAAACACAAAAACAATAACGTATGATCCTGAGATTTATCATGTACCAACTACATTCGTTAGGAGACGACTCGAGTTACTCTATGCTACATTAGTTTAGAGGAGTTCGATACTTTAATTGTATTTGAAACCGTGACACGACTGAAACGGTTATCAATACCCTAAAATTAGTATCTAACTTCGGAAATGAAAATTGAAGCAAGCTGAAAACTGAAACAGAGTCAATTGTGCAGAAATTCTCCTGATCGGTCGGCTGACCGATCAGATACAAGCCTGATCGGACTGATGACCGATCAGGTGCTATCTGGATCGGTCACTAAGACCGATCAGTAGCTGAGATACGGATTGAAACTCTTCGGAACAGACTGAATGACTACAGAACTAAGTATAGAAACGAATTCTACAATCTATAGGCACCAGTTCAAGTTCTTCATCGAGATTTCTCCTTGCCGTCACACAAGGATCGAGTTCGGAACCCCCTCGCTTGAGAATCGATCAGAATTCAACTGCAGAGACCGAATCGCGTAGCTTGAAGTGTAATCTGAACTCCTTCCGATCCTTTCTTCCGCGATGATTTGGACGGTGAGTGGTAGCTTAGGGAACCTCGAATCAACCCAGAGAACCCCTCTGACTTGGCCCGATTGATGGAGAAGTGGAATCGAACGGAAGTTGGTCGGATGAAGCTAGCTCACGGTGAAACCCTCGCCGGAGCTTTCAGACACGAATGGATTGCGAATCTCTTGCGGAAACTGTGTTGAAAACCGAAAATTTTAAAAGGGCGTAGTTGTAAATTTTAAAGGGCTTAATTGTAATTTCTAAAACTTGGAGGGCCTTTTTGCAAAAGGGCCAAAACTAATATAAAAGCCCTAAAACCCCTCTCCCTTGGCAGTTCCTTTTCCTTTCGACGCCGCCCCCTTTCCCTTCGGTAGCGAGCGACGCCGACGCCGAGCCCCAGCGAGTGACGCCGATGCCGCCACCCCTTCACCGGTGCTGAGTCCTTCTTCACGTGGTGGTGAGTTTTCTTCTCCCTCACGCGAACATCGTCGATTGTTGCCCTTCTTTCTCCCGGTCACAATCCCTAATCTCCTCTCTTATGTGTTGTTGCTCGAAACCAGCGTGCCGGCAGTCCTTGCCTGACGAGCGAAGTCGACGAACTTCCTCCCCTAGCCACCACCGAACAGAAATCAATAGCCTACAATTTGAACTCACCGCCCTTGTTGCTTGCGCCGACCACTAACCAAGGTAAGGGATTAAAAGTTGGTTGTTTGGTTGGGAGATTAGTTGAGTTGTATGTTGGATTAGGGTTTCAAATTCGAATTTTTTGCTTTGATGGTTGGTTTTAGGGTTTTGCCGATCACTGCCCTGTTGGCCTACTTCCCCTATTGATTAAATGGGTTTTTGTCTAAGTTTTGATCGGAGTACCGTAATTACAGTTGGAATTGGGTTGTGGTAGTTGGAATTGCTCCTTGTTGTTTTTAATTTCCTTTGAGCTATTCAAGTTATGCTCTGTGTTTGGTGTGTGCCGTGAGTGTTTGCTTGAAGATTTTGATATTGGATTTCATTGGTTAGGTTAACATGAGCTTGGCCTGAGGTTGATATTGAGGAGTTTAATTATATGATATTTGAGCCCATAAATTGGATTTGTTTGGTAATGAATTAATGGATGTAATTAAAATGGATTTATTTGTAAGGAAGCTAGTTATGTGCTGTAATTAGTTAACTATTTTAACTACTCATATACATGGCTAAAATTTAATCCTTGATACAGGACCTTGATTTGGAACTCGTTCAGTTGATTGTGGAAGGTTCTAGTTTACGGACTTCTGAAATTAAGGCGGGTATTTCTCCTTTGTACTCGAGTAGTTTTCTTTATCTTAAAAGCATGGCTATATTATGTCTGATAGGTTGCTTGACCTTGTTCTTTGTCGTTTGTTATTTAAACATCGCCGTTGAGA
Source organism: Boesenbergia rotunda (assembly GCA_024364735.1). NCBI lineage: Eukaryota > Viridiplantae > Streptophyta > Magnoliopsida > Zingiberales > Zingiberaceae > Boesenbergia > Boesenbergia rotunda. Next base: position 149,599 of record JAGFNQ010004780.1, on the reverse strand, counting down.
CTTGTTTTTCGTTGATCTTCGAGTATTCCAAATTCGTTTCTGTACAGTCCTCAGTTGGTTTTCTGTTCTGTAAAGTACCGCTTGTACGCGAGTACTTAGAAGTCCATTACACACCATTAGGTTTATTTGACATTAAAAATATCCTACTTATTAGTGTAGGTGCATAATCGTTGGTTTGCGATTTCTGGTTGGTTGTATTGATGCATCGTATACTCGTTGGATTTTATTGCATCGTTGTTTCTTCGGTTGTTTGTGCATCGTATAGCAAGCACCATACTTGCACGTTGCATACTAACGACTGTTAGGCTTACATTTGGTTAAGCCGTCGTTAGTCATATTGTTGCTTGATTCACTCAACTACTTGTTATCGTGATAGTTATTAAAGTGCGAGCACCTGTCCTGTTATGCCAAACAATGACACCCTCACCGTTGTTTTTAGAGGGATGAGCTGTTGGTGACTCACCCTCACCGTTATTTTTAGAGGGATATTGCAGCTGTATAGCTCCCCCTATATATCGGGGTTGGAGTGTAGACTCCCCAGCATATCCTGTCCACTCAACCACGCCTTATGTGGTATTTGTTGTTGGAGTGCATACAGTTGTCACAGCCCTACCCACTCGGTCACACAGATGGGATGTGTTGACGGCTTAACTGGCATCAGGGGTGACACATGTCATTGCATCATGTGCATACGTATTTCGTTTATGCATTTTTCCTGTGATTGTTGCATTTATATGAGCTATGGTTGTTGCATTTGATTGACATGCATGTATATCTTGGTTTTACTATTGTTGTGTTGTTTTATACATGCTTAGAGCTTATTCAGATTTTATGCTATGTCGTTTTACTATATGTTATGCATGTTTAGGTGAATCTATATTTCTTATAGACTGTACTATTTTGATTCTCTACTAGTTGTCCTTTATTATGTCATGCTTATTGTCTACTCATATACTCGCATAGTCCACCCGGACTCACCACCCCTGCTTTCCCTTTTTATTTCAGATAGCAAGTAGGCGTATCTCTTGGGGCCAAGAGAGGATCCAGTTGCCAGTCCCCAGTGTCGAGTTGAGTTAATCTTCCATATTTGGTTTAGTTATTTGTTTCAGTACTTGGAGTTGTATTTTATTCGTTATTGGATTTTGTCGATGTCAGAGACTTTTGTGTTCTCTTTGGATTGTAGTTCTTTTCTGGTTAAGGTGGCTGAGCCACTCGTTATCTTTTATGTTAATATAAACTGCGTGGTGATGTTTTATTTTCTGTTATGATGGCTGAGCCATCTTTTATGATGAGTATGTTATGTATATTTGCCCCATATTGTCCGTCGTAGAGGGAAGATGTTGCCTGATTTTTGAAGAAGCATGTGCCTCTGGGGCGTGACAAGTTTTGGTATCAGAGCCAAGTTTGCGAGTTCCTTTGGGATCTATGGATTTTTATGATGTTAGTTTTGGTGCGTCAGTTTATCGAGGTTTTGCGATGTTTTGATGTCTGTGGGTTTATGGAATTGTTTTACGAGGTCAATCTGTATGATACAGATTTGTTTATTTTTGCGGAGTCTTTTTCTTGAGGGTTGACGAAGTTGTTTTTATTTTACGAGGTCTATCTGTATTTTACGGATTTATTTTCGGAGTCATTTTCTGATTATGGTTGTGATGGGACTTGGCAGCGACGAGATCTCTCCCGGCAAACAAGTAAGTAAATTGGTTAGGTATATATTTCATAATTATCCTATCCGTTGTATACAGTACATTGTTTATGGTTGTATAGACACATGTTGACTTAGTTAAATAGCAAACTATTACCTATACCCGACTGCTAAGTATTCTTTAAGCTTGAATTGGACTGATAACTAGGGGTACATGATAGTCTGTCTCCTTATTGGTGGATATTTTCGAATGGTTGATAAAGAGTGTGGAAGGGTAGATGACTTCATCTATCAGAAATCAAACTTAATTACTAGTAAATACATTTCATATCAAATATTGGATTGAGTCATAAATCTCCAATGTAATATCAAGAACACCATCTGAGTGCTTACTGACTGATAACAAAAGCTCTATTACTGAAACGAATATCATTTATGGAAAGGCCTCCTCATGCACTGTCATGTCTAAGTATCAGAATTTAAGATCCAAGGTGAGTGTTGGGTTTATTAAAAAAAACACTCCTATGAGAAGAGCTTTTAGGATAGCCTGCAAAGCCGCTAGCAGAGCTATCAAACCGAACTTGACAGGCAATAGGAACACATTATGCTCCAGAAAAGAAATAAACAAGACTGAAGATCTCTTGCACAAGCACAATTCTTCACCTGGCAAATCCAGTGTTGGTTCTTCTAACAGCCTTGGAAGCATACTTGAGAATGCTCATTCTACTAATTCAGAAAAAAAAAAAATGAAAGGGGCGATGAAAGTAAGAAGTAAATTTGTCTCTGTTTAACAAAGAAGATATTATTAGAGGCAAGGTGTTATATCCCAGATCTTTGAAACTAAACACATAAACTAGGTATTCCGAGTTAACTATTATGAAATGAGTTAGCTATTTATTTCTTCATACGAACTGCTGATGGAATCAACCCATTTGAGATGAATGTTAGACTATACTAAGGAAACTTCAATTGCAATAAGCTGATTTTTCCTGAGACCTGAAAAGGCAATCCTGTATTGTTCATTATACTAGGAATGCAATTTCTTTTTCGCTCTATTCCATGTCCATATTAGGATCACAACTTGCATATTTTGAAGAGAGAGAGAAATAGTTTGTAATGGACAATGTTACTTTTCGTAGTTTTGTAAATTCATTATGGAGTACTCTCTTAGTAGGGTCAAATTATATATATATATATATATATATATATATATATATATAAATGGACATATTGGGAAAAAAAATTTCAACTTGTTTCTAACCGAAGTTGTTTCTCCATTGCATTTACAACTCTTCCATGCAAATAATACCATCACTTGTTACTCATTTGCTCCACTTCCACACAGACAATACCCTCTTACTCTTATCATTGCTAATTGAGACCAGAACTCTTCATTCATCACATGATTTACTATTTTCAGTCGTGAATCCATGTTCCCAGTTACAACTACAGTATGTTTTATATAATTATCTCAGATCATTAGTCCAGCAGCCAACTGATTTAATGTGCAACTAAATTCTGTTGTCACAATACAACCATATTTGGTGTGAACAAATGAAGTAACAAGAGTAGCAGGATGAAGTTAACAAATGATGAGAGAAAAGTTGTGAAGGGTAAATAAGTTGCAACATGTCAAGCAAAGAAAAAAAAGGGGAATAATCATCATTTCTCCTTCTCCTCGATGCTGCTGTCGTTGTGATGACCTTGCTATTCCATCGACACCGGTGCCGTTGTGCTTCGCCATCGACCCTCCACAATAAGTGAAAATGTTCAATTTGAAGTTGAGTGTTCTTGCTTGATCTTTCGGTTTACCTTTCGTGCATGATTAAAATTTTGGATTCCTTTTGCTTGATCTTCCCGTTGATTCAGAACTCAGCCACGAACCTGGAAATTTCTTAATTCTTTCTGTTTGTTAGTTTTTCGTTCATATTATATGAGATAGATAAATTACATGAAGCTTATAAGATGTTGGTGATTTTATTTGGATTCCAACCTAAGGGAAATATAAAGTATGTTTATTCCTGTTTGTTTTGATTAAAAGATTATTTCATATGCGAATTATTGCTAAAAGCCAATGTTACTGCTTTGCACTAATGAATAAGTAAAAGGAAAAATATCTCACTCGGTTAGGAAATAAAGAAAGAAAAATAATAATCATAGAATAATGATAACCAATTGTATGTTTCTATATAACGTTATTGTTGAGTTATCAAACATATTTGTTATTTTCTTTTCCATGATTGCTCTTCCAGAAAGAAATATGACAAGGAAACTTAAAAAGGGATAATCTAAATTATTTAAAGCAAATAAAGAGTGGATGAATATCATAAATAAATTATGTTCATGTCGTTCTATAACTGAACAAACAATGTAATAATGCGAGAGATCTTTAGCTCCCAACCAAGATAATATAGAGGTGAATGTAACCCTAATATCATGGAACTGTAGTCCTATTATTTATAAAGGACACGAGATTATTTATATCAGAGTAATAATGAAATAACTCTATGAATATGGTGATTTTTGCTCCATGATTTAAAAGGGGCTTTCGAGTCTTTCTGTGAGGTTCTAAACTTGACCAACTTGAGAGGGTTTTATGACTTTATCTCATGGGGTGGATTATGGGTCGTTACAAAGGCTATCCTACACATAAGGATTATGTATCATACTATATGTTCAGTAAACATCGGTCAAGCTGAATTGCTCTAGGAGGTTGATGTAATTGTTGTGCATATACTTTCCACTCCAGCCTGCATGTAGCAGTGTTACTTAGGTATGCCTAAATGACTATTTGGAACCAGGGGTAACTATATTTTGAGTTTAGGAATGGACAGAAATACGATTAGATCAGGAGATCAGCTGTGCCCAACATATTAGTCTTCAGTTTACTAGCCTCAGCAGATGGTCAAAGCTACAAGTTATCAGACTCAGCAGACGGTGGGAGCTCCAGCACCTCAGACTATGCAGCCAGCAACAATTCAGATGATTCAGCCGCTGCCTATTCAGACGATGCCACTATCAGTTCCAGAGATGGACCGGGTTACATTGTCACCAGAGAGAAGACACCGCAGGTCGATGGATCGATTTTTCGAGATATTAAAGAGCTATAGGGTATCTACATGTAGGTCACTGCTTGTAACTGAGTAGCTACTATTAGAGAGATGTTGGACATTTCTTAATATGGTAGATAAAGCATTTGACTCGCAATCAGGGTTGAGATTGACCATGAGAGACGCAGACCTTTAGAGTTCTCCGTGAGCAATCATGTAGTTTTAGAGTGTCACCCACGAAAGGGGTGAAGAGGTTTGGGTTGCGAGGTAAGCTAGTTTCGCGCTACATTGAATCGTTTTAGATTTTGGAGCGGAGTGGAGCAAAAGTTGCTAGTCTAGCTCAGTTGGTAGAGCGCAAGATCTGACTCATGTTTTATCAGGGGTGTCAATCACTCTCCAGCCAGATGCAACCTACGAGGAGGTGCTATGTGGATTCTGGACCGCAAAGAGCATCGGTTGAGAAACAAGGCAGTTCGTTTAGTCAAAGTTGGTTGGCAGCACCACTCTGATGAGGAAGCTACTTGGGAGCTCGAGGATTCGATCAGAGCTCGCTATCCTCATCTATTTACTTGAGGTGTGTATGGTTGGTTTTTATTTCGTATTTATATTATATCTACGTTGTTGATATATGGTGTTGATACACGTTGCCGTTGACTAGTATCGGTTTTATAGTTGACTAGTATTTGTTGTGGTTCACTAGTGAAATTTGGGGACCAAATTTTTATTAGTGGAGGAGAATGTTGAAAACCAAAAATTTTAAAAGGGCGTAGTTGTAAATTTTAAAGGGCTTAGTTGTAATTTCCGAAACTTAGAGGGCCTTTTTGCAAAAAGGCCAAAACTAATATAAAAGCCCTAAAACCCCTCTCCCTTGGCAGCTCCTTTTCCTTTCGACGCCGCCCCCTTTCCCTTTGGTAGCGAGCGACGCCGAGCCCCAGCGAGCAACGCCGACGCCGCCACCCCTTCGCCGGTGCTGAGTCCTTCTTCGCGAGGTGGTGAGTTTTCTTCTCCCTCACGCGAACATCGTCGATTGTTGCCCTTCTTTCTCCCGGTCACAATCCCTAATCTCCTCTCTTATGTGTTGTTGCTCGAAACCAGCGTGCCGGCAGTCCTTGCCTGACGAGCGAAGTCGACGAACTTCCTCCCCTAGCCACCACCGAACAGAAATCAATAGCCTACAATTTGAACTCACCGCCCTTGTTGCTTGCGCCGACCACTAACCAAGGTAAGGGATTAAAAGTTGGTTGTTTGGTTGGGAGATTAGTTGAGTTGTATGTTGGATTAGGGTTTCAAATTCGAATTTTTGCTTTGATGGTTGGTTTTAGGGTTTTGCCGATCACTGCCCTGTTGGCCTACTTCCCCTATTGATTAAATGGGTTTTTGTCTAAGTTTTGATCGGAGTACGTAATTACAGTTGGAATTGGGTTGTGGTAGTTGGAATTGCTCCTTGTTGTTTTTAATTTCCTTTGAGCTATTCAAGTTATGCTCTGTGTTTGGTGTGTGCCGTGAGTGTTTGCTTGAAGATTTTGATATTGGATTTCATTGGTTAGGTTAACATGAGCTTGGCCTGAGGTTGATATTGAGGAGTTTAATTATATGATATTTGAGCCCCGTAAATTGGATTTGTTTGGTAATGAATTAATGGATGTAATTAAAATGGATTTGTTTGTAAGGAAGCTAGTTATGCGATGTAATTAGTTAACTATTTTAACTACTCGTATACATGGCTAAAATTTAATCCTTGATACAGGACCTTGATTTGGAACTCGTTCAGTTGATCGTGGAAGGTTCTAGTTTACGAACTTCTGAAATTAAGGCGGGTACTTCTCCTTTGTACTCGAGTAGTTTTCTTTACCTTAAAAGCATGGCTATATTATGTCTGATAGGTTGCTTGACCTTGTTCTTTGTCGTTTGTTATTTAAACATCGCCGTTGAGACTTGTTCTTTGTTGATCTTCGAGTATTCCAAATTCGTTTCTGTACAGTCCTCGGTTGGTTTTCTGTTCTGTAAAGTACCGCTTGTACGCGAGTACTTAGAAGTCCATTACACACCATTAGGTTTATTTGGCATTAGAAATATCCTACCTATTAGTGTAGGTGCATAATCGTTGGTTTGCGATTTCTGGTTGGTTGTATCGATGCATCGTATACTCGTTGGATTTTATTGCATCATTGTTTCTTCGGTTGTTTGTGCATTGTATAGCAAGCATCATACTTGCACGTTGCATACTAACGACTGTTAGGTTTACATTTGGTTAAGCCGTCGTTAGTCATATTGTTGCTTGATTCACTCAACCACTTGTTATCGTGGTAGTTATTAGAGTGCGAGCACCTGTCCTGTTATGCCAAACAGTGACACCCTCACCGTTGTTTTTAGAGGGATGAGCTGTTGGTGGCTTACCCTCACAGTTATTTTTAGAGGGATATTGCAGCTGTATAGCTCCCCCTATATATCGGGGTTGGAGTGTAGACTCCCCAGCATCCTGTCCACTCAACCACGCCTTATGTGGTATTTGTTGTTGGAGTGCGTACATTTGTCACAGCCCTACCCACTCGGTCACACAGATGGGATGTGTTGACAGCTTGACTGGCGTCAGGGGTGACACATGTCATTACATCATGTGCATACGTATTTCGTTTATGCATTTTTCCTGTGATTGTTGCATTTATATGAGCTATGGTTGTTGCATTTGATTGACATGCATGTATATCTTGGTTTTACTATTGTTGTGTTGTTTTATACATGCTTAGAGCTTATTTAGATTTTATCCTATGTCGTTTTACTATATGTTATGCATGTTTAGGTGAATCTATATTTCTTATAGACTGCACTATTTTAATTCTCTACTAGTTGTCCTTTATTATGTCATGCTTATTGTCTACTCATATACTCGCATAGTCCACCCGGACTCACCACCCCTGCTTTCCCTTTTTATTTCAGATAGCAAGTAGGCGTATCTCTTGGGGCCAGGAGAGGATCCAGTTATCAGTCCCCAGTGTCGAGTTGAGTTAATCTTCCGTATTTGGTTTAGTTATTTGTTTCAGTACTTGGAGTTGCATTTTATTCGTTATTGGGTTTTGTCGATGTTAGAGACTTTTGTGTTCTCTTTGGATTGTAGTTCTTTTCTGGTTAAGGTGGCTGAGCCACCCGTTATCTTTTATGTTAATATAAACTACGTGGTGATGTTTTATTTTCTGTTATGATGGCTGAGCCATCTTTTATGATGAGTGTGTTATGTATATTTGCCCTATATTGTTCGCCGTACAGGGGAGATGCTGCCCGATTTTCGAGAAAGCATGTGCCTCTGGGGGCGTGACAAATTGAGCTCGATAATTGAAATCTGAAGACAAAACTTGATCTGGGTCGTCACCTTCGATCGGGATTGGAAACGAAGAAGAACAGCAACCACTGGAGACGCGATCTCGCGACCACGACGAAGCGCGGAGAAGTTTTGATTTAAATTCCCAACTGAAAACATGGGCGGCTGTGATTGTTTCGGACTCATCCATAGGTTTTCAGAATTCCAAATATGGTAGGTCCATCAGTGAGTTTTGCTCAAAACTCACTGATATACCTAAACCACTCCTATAGCATTGGTGATACAACAAGATTAGAGGTTTCGGCACCCAAAACCTCATCTCCAAGCTCAACCCTGTCTACTGATATAGAGTTTTCAGAATTCCAAATATGGTAGGTCCATCAGTGAGTTTTGCTCAAAACTCACTGATATACCTAAACCACTCCTATAGCATTGGTGATACAGCAAGATTAGATGTTTCGGCACCTAAAATCTCATCTCCTAGACCACTCCTATTAGATGTTTCGGCACCCAAACTCACTGATATACCTAAACCACTCATATATAATATGTAATTATATATTAAACATTTTTATAAAAAAATTTTTTATATTTTTTTATTTGAATGATGGAGGGCCTTGGGCCTGAAGTCATTAGACTTCAGGCCCTCCTTGGGCCTGAAGTCATCAGACTTCAGGCCCAGGGCACAAAAAAAAAAATTTAATTTTAAAAATATTTTTTTATACTTAATTATTATTTATTAAATTAATTATTTATACGATCTGAAGTTATTTGACTTCAGATTCTCCTGGGATGATTTCAAGCCCTGTGTTTGAATCTTAAATTAAGTGTTTTGATAGGTTTTTTTATATATTAATATATTTTTAAAATAGAAAAAATTTTGAGTTCACGTCGGGCCTGAATCAAAATATTTCAGGCCCAACGTGGGCCTGAAATAAAAAATTTCAGGCCCAGCGTGGGCCTGAAATCAATACACACTCTTTTTTTTAATTTTCAGCCAACGTTTTTTTTTCAATTTTTTTTATATATTAATATATTTATTAATATATTTATATATTTATATTTATATTTATTAATAAATATCGTGGGATGAGATATTAATATATTTATTAATATTTTTTATATATATTAATTTATATATTAAATATTATTTAATATATTAATTTTTATTAATCAAATATAAAAATTATTTATTTATATTTTTAAATCACGTTGGATGAGATATTTGTTAACTGAAATATTTTTTTGATATTTACCTTACAACGTTTTCAGCGCCGATTTCATATTATATTATTTTAAAATAAAAGTCTGAAAAAGTATCTGCAGTTGTCTCGAAATTTATTACTGAGAGAGAGAGAAGGAGAAAGACAGTAGATGACAGGAGGGGTATAAGAGGAAGTTCACTATTATTATGTGCGCCTTTTGGTGAAAATGAAATCATGGTACTGTGTTTGGTAAATACCTATTCTTGGGTACGCCTTTTGGTAAATTGCCCTTCAAGTTGCATTAAACATACAGAGAAAAGATCGAAGAAAATGTCATCCATATAGAGTCGCAATGTTCCTTAGGACCCTGAGGCTTTAGCCCTCTATAAAAGTATTCACCATGCGTACACATTCAGAAGAGGGAAGCTGTGAGTTCTTTCGCTTTTGCTATGACCTGGTTGTAGTCCGATTGCAGCTTCTCTTGCACCTCTTGGGGCACATCTCCTTTCGTCGGCTTGGTGGCAACCAATACACAGCATGTTGGCCTTTTAGTGACCCCAGCAACTGCAAGATCCTACGAGGAAAGGAGAACAAATCAGCGAAACGAGCAGAGTGATGAACAGAAGTTACGAGAAATCGCTTCACTAATGTGTACGCGATTGATTTTGATAGACGCTGCTAACAACCTACACAGATGAGGTTCTTGCCAATAGCATAGCGATGAGATATGCATGTGTATCACACAAATCACTGATCGCATTAACTTCATGATTGACCATGTACATGAAAAGCCAATGTGTGATCAGGAGAACCAAATACATAAATTGAGACTGAGCCTATCATTGCTGAGGCATGTTGTACATGCGGAACAATTGAGACTTGAGACGGCTGCAATAGGAAACTATCTGATGCTCAGAGATACTTTTTTGAATATACAAAAATGTTTATTCTCGTCTAGTTTCAAGTAACCATCTCATTAATATATTAGGATGAAGATCACCAAAGATGCCTAAAGGTTGACTAGGATTAGCATGCTCTTTAACTAAATAGATCTGACAAGGAGAGATGGCTACCAAACCTCTTTTGAAGGAACATATATATAGGGAATATCCGCTTCCTCCAATAAGATTGGTACATGTGTTATCACGTCGATAGGAGATATGTTTCCGGCAATAATGCACAATCTGCATCCAACGTAAACTAAAATTTAGCATGGTTCATGATTAAATAACTGATTCAAGATAAAGCAATGACCAGGACAAACTCTGCTCGGTATGTCATACTCTGTGATGGTACCAATTCAGACGAATGTACTACCACCATATTATAGTAGTAGTCTGATGGAAGTATGAATCTTACAGCAGTCGTTTAGCATTGTTTTGGAAACAGCTTATATGATCAAGCTAGCCAATCAACCAAAATGCAAAAGAATTAGCATCTTGATTCTAAACCCCCCAAAAGACAATTATCTATCTTTCCAAATATTGGTTGAATGCTAAAATATAGTAACATATACCATACTTCACAGCATAATTGGCAGTTTGATGTTGAAAACAAAGGAAAATAGCACAAAGGAATTGGTTAACTAAAAACATAATAGATGATATTTAACACAGAGCACACACATCATAATAGCTCAAGCAAATAGATAATTATGATTGACAAACTAATACTATGACAAAGCACAGTGACAAATTAAAACCATACATACAAACAAACAATTAGTAATTTAATTATTGAAAATTAATGAACATTACACTTAAGCCAAGGAATTAAAAAATGGTTTAAAGTTAAGATGAAAAGGGAATCATATGAGAGGAGATTTAACTTACCATCCCTATTCTACACCACAATCATATGACCAAAGTTTTAAATCCAGCAAACGTTTCAATTTCCTTTTTATACACATCCACTTTCTGTTTAGTCTTAATTATGGCTCCAAATTCATTTATCCTTTTAAGTTTTAATAATGATGATGTTGATGAGGAAATTGACATACCTAGTGACATGATGGCATCCTATATGGATGGGATAACGAGGAGGTGCACTGCTAGATACTGAGATATCATGAACTTTTGAGGTTAGTTGCCTGAGAGAAGATAGGCATCATATATGTGTAAAGGGTAGTGATGAGGTACCAAGTTGATATTGATTAGGACACTTCCATGTAGAACCTATTTTATTCCAATTCTTTGATTCATAATGTGACTTGTCATGGAGGATGTTATCAGGTAATTGCATATGCCACATATTTTGCTTACATCATCAAAATTAAAAATTAAATGAATGTTTAGCCATAACAAGAAAACAACCGATATATAATATTTGGTTAAATTTGAACCAACCTCAAAACAAAACTAGCTACATTTAGATGTTTATCTCAATATTTAAGAATTTAACAAGATAAGTGAGTTCTAGACAGACATGCAAACGTATGAACATGCTAAGAGTTAATAGTATAGCTAAAAGCAACAACAAGTTGAGAAGAAAACAAACCCCTTATGACCACGACGGACACTCTTCACTACTTCCTTCACTCCCCATTTCAAGCACTTGGCCTCAGCCGCTGTTAATTCAAATGCAGTTGTAAGGTGTTGATGAATGATTGCAGATGATAAATGATCATAAAGAGAACATCAGGTGAGTTAAGATCATATCATGGTCGAAGGGTAGTTTTAGAAGGAAAAATAATTTTTTTGTAGAAAATTAAAAACCGGCATGCAAAAAACTGAGAATTTGAAAAACATGTAAAGGAATTGATAGATGTAGCATTTACAAACAGAATCAGATGAGCAAACACCAGTCTTATCTAAAATCATCACATGGTTTATATGCTGGTCTTGAATTCCCTACCTTCTAATGAAGAATCTATGTATGCACAAAAATAGTGTGATTCAATTTCTTAGCTGTCTAGAAATATTATTGGAAGGATGAAATTACAGAGTGACGATCATCAGAATAATAAAGTGGACCGTATTGCACTGATCGGATAAAACAACCAAAGTCATCATCTTCTTCCAAATGAAAAACCTTGGACAGGAAAAAAAATACACACACAGTATCGA
>JAGFNQ010004780.1:34063-137308 GCA_024364735.1 Boesenbergia rotunda | reverse complement strand
AAACTTGATCTGGGTCGTCACCTTCGATCGGGATTGGAAACGAAGAAGAACAGCAACCACTGGAGACGCGATCTCGCGACCACGACGAAGCGCGGAGAAGTTTTGATTTAAATTCCCAACTGAAAACATGGGCGGCTGTGATTGTTTCGGACTCATCCGACGGTCGGATCAAGTCCGATCTGAACCAAACCTCACAGATCTTGATCAAGGGCTCTGATCTGCTGCTCCTTAGCTCGGATCAATCAGATCTGTGGCGGATGGCTCAAATCCTCCCTTCTCTTGAATGGACAGCCTAGATCCTCTAGTGCTTGATCCAACTGAATTAACTCTGATCTGGCCCAAACTTTCAGATCTTGATCCATGAACTTGATTAAGTCTATCTTGAGCTTGGATCGACCAGAAGTTGGCGGATGGCTTATATCTAACCGTTCTCTTGAATGGACGGCCCATGTTAATCCGATGCTTGATCTCTTTGATCCGAGTCCAATTCTAACTCAAGTTTGACCCAATCTGATCCAGGTCCATGATCATTTGAAACCTACAAAATGATATTCAATTTTAGTGCCAAAACTTCTTACATATAGAAAGAATGAATTTTAAGCTAAAATGGAGACAATCCATGAAACCTAATATAAATGCAAACTTAAGCATATGAAAGTGGATCAAAACATGGATTTGAGGGCCTAATTTAATCAACAAAATAAAACCAAAGAAGCTCTAAGACACCAGGATGAAAATGGAAAAGATAGTCGGCAAACATAAATGCATTTACCATACCTCTTCGAACGAGCTTGAGGGTGCGCTTGCAGAGCTTCCTTCCTGCGAGAGGTTTGGCAATGGGCACGACGGCCATAAGCTTCTTCCTCTCTTTTACAGACTTCTCGTTTTCGCTGTCGCTCCCTATTATTTTCTCTCTCCTTATTGATCTCGAGAAAACTACGAGTTTTATAATAGAGCAGACAGCAACGGCGGCGGCGGCGGCGGCGGCGGATATGGGCTTATAAGGGTTGGGAAAGGCAAAGTGGAGAGCGCAACGGTTTTGTCCAATCTTTAAACAAACCGTACCGGCCCGAGCATCAACCACGCCCACGATAAGACTCGGCTCCAAGATCTGGTCCGTCATTTTTGTTATTTATGACTTATTTACCAAACAAATATAAACTAATTCCATTTAATAAATAAATAAAATAATATACTGTTTTAAATATATTTATTAGAAAATGAGGAATTAAGGCATGAGACAAAACATATTCTTTCTAAAAAAAAATCGATTCGGATTTATTAGAGCATTTACAATTATTGAAGCTTTTCGAGAACTCCTTCGTTACCACATCTATATCACATCAAAAATAAAAAAATTTCATACATATCTCCGGTAAAAAAACAAAAACCCTCTCAACTATGGCGTCCTACAAGTTTTTATTATATATAATTTTTATATTTTATATTATATATAATTAAATTTTTATAAAATTTAAAAATCTATAAAATTTTATAATTTATTAGACTTCAAAGGAGTATATATATATATATATATAGAGATTAATAAATATTAAAAAAAAATTAATATTAAAATGGGAGAGAGCTTTTTCCTTCTTTTCACGTAGTTTTAGGATGGATACTCTTATATATCTATCTAAGGTCTAATATTGAAATTATTTCAGAAATTTTCTTTACTTTGTCCATGCCACCAAATAATTAAAAATATCTCAACTTTTTGAGAACAGGTCCGAGTTAAATAGTATTGATTCGAAATATTCCTTTCTACATTACATTATTTCGGAGTATAGTTTTATCCATTTAAAATTGTTATTGACTAAATGATGAATTTAAAATTATGAAATTATTAAAAAATGTATCTAATTTTTAAATTTTTTAAAGGACGTATTTGTTTCTTATTTTACCTCTCCCACCAATAATTGTGATGCTACATTTCAAACAATAACACCACTGTAGTACTAAATTTCAAAAATCAATACTCTATATAAATCCAAAAATCAATGTCATTGTAGTATTGTTCTTTCTTTGAATGCAACAACGACATTACAATGATGTTATAGTTTTCTTTGAATGCAACACCAGAATGATTAGTGTGAGGGATAAAATGAAAAACAAACTAGTCCTTTAAAAATAATTTAAAATTAGATGTATCTTTTGAGAATTCCGTAATTGTAAATGCATCCTTTGGTCATTTGTTGATTTCAAATATATTTTTTATCACAATTTAAAAAGAGTTTAACGGTGACATTGAGGTAGTTGATCAACAATGTTATATAGCTCTGGACTGTTTGAACTAAATTGACACATGACAATTGTATGTCAATTAGGACTCTAAACGAAAGTAAATTGAATATTTTTCAAGCTTTTGGCCTTTATTTTACATGGTATCAAACACTGAAAAATAAAAGGTAAAATTCTAGAAAATCATTTTGAACTCTAAATTTGACGACAATGCAATGTGCCTCCCAAAAACCTAAAGATTTACATTGAGCAGAGCCTTCTACTCGTACCCTACAAACAAAGGCTCCAATGATTCATAAATCCAAACCATATATAAGAGTATAGTCTCGCCTCCAGAGCTCTTTCTTTTCTTTCTTTTCTTGCCGATAATTTGGTATTTCAAGCAACCAAGATGAATTATGAGCTTTCATTTGCCTGAAGAGGTAGCACGATTTCCATCTTTCTTTCGACAAAACCATCCATCTGTTGGAGAAGATGTCTTCCCTTGTGTGGCTGCTTGCCTGAACATCTCTGCGTCAAGAGGGGCCAAGAGAGGGGTGTGCATTTAGTTTATGATGCCAAACTAGTTAAAATCTCAAATATTCAAATATGAGATTTTATGAAGTACCTCTTTCCCTAGCAAGTTCTTGATCCAGCTCTTCTTTCCACTTTCTCTGCCTTTCTGAAAAACTGCAGGACATGCTTATACATTTTAGGAATTAATAAAGAGGAAGAAAAGAGATGAATCTATGCTTCGACCACAAACCTCGGGCACATTGATTCTTGTTTAGCATCTTGAAAAAGTCCTTCCCATTCATTTAGTTGGGGTGAAATCTCTCTCAGAACGCGATCATCCTCTTCATCACTCTTTGATTCTCGCCGGCTGCAATTTCCAGGACTGACCTTATTTGCCATGTCAGCAGGCAGAGGAGCTGTCCTACTTGCTACTTTGTTGGGTGACATCTTGATCTTAGGCGGTAAGATTTGAATTTTCGTTATGTTCTCCTCACATTTATTCTTGGGACAAGGTCTATTTTTGTTGTTCAGACTATTGTAGAACTCCTCGTAGAGTGGCGTCTGCAGCTTCTTCAGATCAAGGGCCTGTAATTACAAAAAAGAACCTCTTAGTTACCAACCTCAAATTCAATTCGAGCTATTTCCAAAAGATGGCTAAAAGAATGCACGAGGAATAGGAAGCTCAGAGCCTACCTTCTCATCTAGAAAGGCTCTAATTTTTGATTCAGTAGCTGCTTCATCATCATCTGCCGCTGGCTCGGAGAAAGTGAAATCGTGTTCCTCTCCTATTGTGCGCGAACCATCATCAATAACTGATTTATGACAGTCATCCAAATTTTCTCTACTTGGTTCCGGTGCCATGTCAAACTTGTGTCGCGGCCATTCATCAAGGGGCTCAGACATTGGGTTGAAACTCTAGAGAAATCAAGAATTCAAGGTTATCAATCAATGCCAAACCATTAGGTCCTACTTATATGCAAGCAATTGAAAACAATTCTAACATGACACTTGATGCAACTTACTGATCCAACATTTGGAAAATCAGGTGTGTCATCCAGCCGGCACATAGAGCTATTGTTACTTAATTCCCATATAGGCCTGACATTAGGAAAGTTCCAGAATTACTTTCATCGTTGTCTACTCTGCCATCATCACTATTGCTGCACCACGACCTCTCCAGAGTAAATATTGAGATCAAGAGATAAAACCTATGAGATATCAATAAATTTCAAAGCTTACATGATTTTTGTGTAAAACTTGGATGTAAGGGCTGTGTCTTTAGAAGGTTCCTGGAAGAGAACAATGTCAGGCAAGAAAGGAAAAAAGAAAGAAACAATACGAGGAAGTGAACTAAAAATTGTTTTGCTGCCCATCAAGTGAACTAACCGCAACTTCTAAGTGGTGTGTTGGATGTAGATCTTGGAATTCATTGGTAACAAATGGATGCTGCATAGCAATCCAATAACAATAAGAGATAGAGTGATTAAAAACTTTGTTCTAGCATTTAATTAGAGATTATTCATGAAAAAACCAAGATACTGAACAACACATGCTGCTTGGCTGTACCTGGAGCAAATCAGAGGCAGTAGATCTTAAATTTGGTTCCCTGCCAATAAAATGTTAGCCCAAGAAGTTTGACAGGGGCAGAAGAAAATGAAACAATGTAAGGAAGTTTTTGCTAAAATATAAAGTAGCTAGGATTCCTGAGAAGAAGTCCTTATCGTTAACAAGTAAATATTTGCTCAAAATAATTACTAATAAGAGATCCAATGTTGAAAATAAATGGTTGTCAAATTAAATACACATTCAATTTATTCCAACATTTCTAATGCCCTTTTTCTGTTAAAAATGTCCAATATAGTAAACTTTTTGCACCTAAATAGGTCATCTTGCCAGGAGAATGAAAATTGTAGTCTTAAATGATAGCCCAAATTGGCAATTGAATTACTAGACAAATTCACAGTTCAGCAAAAGTTAACTTTATTCATGCAAATATCCAGCATGCAACGGCAGTTCATCTCTATATGCAAAAAAATGAATCTAAAGGCATCCACCAAAAAAGTAATTCATGAAACAAAAAAGTTAAACTGTGAATAAAAACATACTTCTGTAAGCATTTCAAGAGAAAATCTTTTGAATCTGAAGAAAGATGTTCAGGTATAGGAGGATGAGATTTTGTTGTCCCAATGTGAAAAAGAGCAGCAACCTTGATCATATGTCAAGAGTAAACAGTGACTAGAAGAAGAAATATAATTGATTGTTATGTGATAAAAAAAATTAGGACACAAAAGGATAAGAGTTACCTCCTGATATTGCTGACTCCAAGGAGGCTTGCCTGTAGCCATCTCTATAATGGTGCAACCAACACTCCATATATCAGCTGAACTGAGGCAGTTAACTATCTTTCAGATATTGTCAAACCACCATGTACTAAATAGAATATAATCACAAGGTCAAGGGTAACTAATCAATAGTCTCATATTTGACTAATTAGATTGTGGGGCGAACAAGAAGAATGCAAATTTGCAATGGTTATGTCTCAATAAACAGAATGTACATATCAAAAACTGCAGGACAGTCATAAACTAAACCCCAAAAAAAGATTCTGCGAACAAGGATTATGCAAGCAGGAAAACTAGATTTACTTGGCTGTTATAGCCCTTCTAATTTAGATTATTTAATAAATTATCAAGACAATGGGGTCCCTAGAGACTTCATCAATCCTACTTAACCTAATTTCTTAGAGAAACTTGAGATTATAGGGGAAAATCCCACTAAAAATTGGAAAAGAGACAAGGATTATTGTAAAATCTAGCAATAAAAGCACAAGTCTTAACATACACTAACGGGAAATAGAAGAATGTGTTATGCACATCAAACAATTATTAAATCTTGACACCATATAAAAGTATTTATCTAGACATAGAAGTCCTTCTTTCATTGCCAATAAAGGAGCTGAATAGAAAAAAGGACAATCTAGAATAGTATTCAATTATAAATGTCTCAATGACAATGTCAAGAGGTCGGCTACAAAATACTAGACAAAGACCAACTCCTAAACAAAATTCAGAATTCAAAATGGTATTCAAATTTGATATGAAATCTGGATTTTGGCAAGTAAGAATGCATCCAGACTCTATTAAATGGACAACCTTCTTTTGTCCAGAATGACACTTGGAATGGTTTGTTCATGCCATTTGGACTCAAAGTAGCCTCTCAAATTTTTCAAAGAAAGTTGGATGATATATTTAGAAGGATATTTTCTTTTACTTGTGTATATATATAGATGATGTATTAGTCTTTTCCAAAACCAAGGAAGAATACTATGCATATTTTCACATGGTTTTCAATTTATTTGATAAACATGGATTAATAATTTCTAGAAAAAAAATGAAATTGACTGTTAATCACATCAACATTCTAAGAATAGAAATTGGACATGGAAAAATTTCCCTCCAATCACTAATAAGATGGAAGACATAAAAACTCTTCGGTGTTTTCTAAGACTTTTAAATTATGCAAGACCATACTCAAACTTCAACATAAGTGGTTTTCTATATAATAAAACTTCAGCAATTGAATAGAGATACTTTACCACTTGACCGGAGACATAGAGTCAGAAGAAGTCCTGGGGTTCAAGTGATCAGATACTAAGCAGAGGGATTCCAAACGGATGTTTGGCCACAGTAAGTTGAGGTAAAGCTCATGGAGTGGAGTGGTTCTTCTCAAAAGAAGAACAATAAGGGTGAGTCCTTGTTATAGGGACAACCTTAGGCGTTGATCTGACTAAAAAAAACAAAAGGAAGTTTTAAGTTGAGATTAGACAGTCCAAACTATATTTTTAACTTTGTTTTGCATGTCCATTATTGGTATTCTTGTTGTCCTCGTCAAAGTTTGGGTTAACCGAAGGGTTCGGTTGACCGAACAGGGTGTTTCAGTCGACCGATTCAGGCAAATAAGCACAACCAGATTGTAATCAGAAGGATAAGTCGACCGAACATATTTGGAAAGTGCAGAATAGATATGATCGGATCGAATAGTGAAGGAAAATCCTGGGTCCAGATGCCTAAATAAGGTTCAGTTGATCGGAAAAATGAATTTCGCGGGATCGATCAGATCAAATTGGAGCAAGAAAGAAATAAAGTGAGACCAGTTGCCTTAGTCGATTTCAGTATAGGTTTCTAATCGACCGGACGAAGCCTAAAAAGAAGCCTTGGAATCTGAGACTTTGTATTCAATCCTCTCATTCAAAGTTTCAAATCCGTGGTTCTGCTCTGCGATCAAGCTTCGTCCGTCCTTGCTTCTTCGACAACCAACAACCTATGTCAAATCTCAATCAATCAAGTTGTCGGTAACTTTATTTTGTGCATATTTGTGAGAGTAACTTGTGTTATTCTCTACGTCATCTGTACGAGGCTTTCTCCGCCTTCGAGAGATTCTCGAAACGGTCAAAGGGATCTTGGGCTTTGGAGTAGTAGCCGCTCGACTACGAACCAAGTAGTTGACCGAGTTCTTTATGTTTTATTATTTTTGTTGCACATCTCTATCTTGGTTTACGAAAACAAAAGTTTTAAAATACGAGATTCACCCCCCCACCCTTCTCATCTCTTTCGATCCAACAAGTATTAAAAGAGACAAGAGGAATGACATACCCAAAAGAAGCACTCACCTTTGTCGGCTATTACATTTTCCTCACTAAAGGATAGAATCTTGATAATGCAACAGAGGACTAGTGGTAGACCCAAGATTTCCCTAGCCTTTTCCTTTATGTTTTATCGATGTACTCAAGTTGAGTCAACTTTATCTTTGACTTAAGCAAATTTTATAAAACTATGGAGTCGGAAGGCTTGTAAGTCTCTATAAAAAGATTCTCTATGTGTAGAAAGTAAGGAAGGAAAAAAGAAGAAAAGGAAGTGTGTTATCTGTAAGTTTGTAAGAGTGTAGAAGCTACTATCTTCAATAACCTTTTGCAAGTTTCCCTAAGTTTATTCTCTGTAATTACTATATTTTCCTTGTAAGATAAATCATGCTAGATAAAAGATTCATAGGGTCTTGATTTAAAAGAAGTGCTGGTACAAAATTAAGTCCACAGTGAGCCCTAACATTTTCCAAGGCTTCTTGCAAATTATATAATCCTCTATAGGATGAATTCCTTCAATCTTGAATTGCAATTTTTACTTCCTCCCAGGTGCTATAAACTCTTTGTTGGGGTCCAAAATAAATTGCATTACAAGAAAACTTTTTATTTATTGGTTGTTGTACTGTAGTTAATAAATAATTTGTTAATGCATTGGTGACAGCTATCTTGGAATTGACTACCCCTGGTGCAATAGGTATATTCCATATATTGTCAATAAGGCATTGTTGGATCTGGTCCAACTTTGATCTTTGATCAAAGTGAAATTGTTCTTCTTCTTTAAGTTCTTGATTTCCAAACTTCATAGTTTTTAAGGCTGTAGGAGTTCAAACTTTCTTTTGTCTTTCCATTAACTTGCTATAGAAACCCCAAGTATCTATTATTCTTACTGCAAAAGAAAGCTAAGAAGCTGGATTAGATTAATAATCTTGAGGCTGGATTAGATTAATATCTTGAGACTTTATCTGCTAGAGAGTTCTCAAATCCTTTAATGTGTTCCCACTGGATCTTTAATCCTCTATCGATAGTGTAATCAACAAACTTAATCCGCCTTTTAGCTGAGATGCCTTTTCGGGTGTCTTTTACCTGTTGGTCATACTTAACTATCTTCACAATCTGTTCTTATTGTAATTTCTGCTTTGCTGCATATAAAGAGCATAAAAGCTTCTAAAGAATACATGACTGCTAAAATTTCATAGTGTAATAAAGTAAGATGCCCTTTTCTCTTAATATTTTCCTGATGCATATCTGTACAAGGATTCAGAAGTCTTAGAACCATATTTAAAATAATTTCTGAATAATGCTCCTCCCCATCCTAATTCACATCCATCGGTTTCTATAACCAAACAATCAGAATCAAGGGGTAAAGTAAGTACCGAAAGCTTTTTATCCATTGTCTTGATCTGTTTAGTGAGATCTATGTCCTGTTGGTTAATGTATCTTTGTTCAATTGTTGAAGTTTTATTATACAGAGAACCACTTATTTTTCCTATATCCTTAAGATATGGTCTTGCATAATCTAAAAGTTCTAGAAAAGACTGAAGGATTTTTATGTCTTTCATCTTATCTAGGAAATCAAGATAAGTATCTTGGCAGAAATATGGGATTGGAGGGAAATTTT
The DNA here is from genome assembly GCA_024364735.1 of Boesenbergia rotunda. NCBI lineage: Eukaryota > Viridiplantae > Streptophyta > Magnoliopsida > Zingiberales > Zingiberaceae > Boesenbergia > Boesenbergia rotunda. The sequence goes on along the minus strand of JAGFNQ010004780.1, from coordinate 128,315 downwards.
CCCCTTTCCAATTTCTGTTCCTAGAAAGTTTATGTGATTAATAGCCAATTCATCTTTTGTCCTTGGAAACTATTAATCCATGTGTATCAAATAAATTAAAATTATGTGAAGATGTGCATAGTGTTCTTCCTTGATTTTGGAAAAGACTAATACATAATCTATATAAACACAAGTAAAAGAAAATATCCCTCTAAATATATACGCAATTAAAAATTGTATTCATCCATGTTTCTTTCAAAAATTTGAGAGGCTACTTTGAGTCTAAATGGCATGACCAACCATTCAAAGTGTCATTCTGGACAAGAGAAAGTTGTCCATTTAATGGAGTTTGGGTGCATCCTTACTTGCCAAAATCCATATTTCATATCAAATTTTGAATACCATTTTTAATTTTGAATTTTGTTTAGGAGTGGTCTTTGTATGGTATTTTGTAGTCGTCCACTTAACAGTTGTCATTGAGATCTTTATAATTAAATATCATTCTAGACCGTGTTCAATTCCTTTATTGACAATGAAAGTAGGACTTCTATATCTAGATAAAGACCTTTGTATGACACCAAGATTTAATAATTGTTTGATGTGCATAGCATATTATTCTGTTCCCAATTAGTGTATCTTAAATCTTATACTTTGATTGCGAGATCAAGGTTTATAATGTTCAAACCCTATCTCTTTCTAGTATTTCGTGGGATTTTCCACTATAATCTCAAGTTTCTCTAGTCTACAAATTAAGGAATCCAAATTTTCCTGGGGTTAAGTAGGATTTATTGGGTTATTTGGGAGTAAATTGTTGCAATTAGGGGTTATATAACTGAAGTGGAATGCTAAAAGGCTGTTTTAGGGGTGTTTGGATTAGATTGGGGGATCAATTGTGGTTATGTGGATCAATTGTGGTCGTGCTAAAAGGAGAATGATTTAGGGTTGCAATGGGCTCGAAGTGGCCTTGAATCAAACCTAATTTGGTTAGGACAAGACTAAACTGATCTTGAACCAGTTTGAACCAGTCTGATTAAGACTGGATCAAGTTAAGTAGGGTTCTTTTTTAGGGAAATAAAAACTGCTCTTCCCTTCTCCTTGCTTGCAGCTACACGAAGCTCCCTCCCCTCACTCACAATCACTCTTGTCTAACACCAACCTGAAGCCCAATTCTCTTGATCTCATTGTGTGCCCTCCTTGAACCATTTGTCAAAGTTCATAAGCATGGCTGCCTGCTGTCTATCTCACATGCTCAACACCTAGGTATGCCATCCACCATCCAGCTCTCATTCACCACCAACCTCCAACGCCAACGGTTATGCAACCGCAGGCAATGTGACAACTTGTGATGGTGCTATAACAAAGTTTCACCTAATCTGACCAGTTCAAGTTCTTACCATAAAATTCAAATGCTTATTCCAATAAAGGATGTTCTCGAACATGGATATATGAAACAATACTAAATGTCATACTGGGTTCGGTTATCTAAGTTGGGTTAGAAAATTCAATATTTCCCTCCATTTCACAATTTGTTTAGTGTTACCATGAATATCTTATTGTGCAACAAAACATTGATCACCCCATGTAATGTGCTTGTTATATTTAACATAATGATAGACCTTATATCTGCACATAAATGGGAATCTTTCATGGTTTAACCTTTAGTAATATATATAAAAAAAATGATTAACGAGATTTTTCCAACCTCGGGCAACCGACCCGGCCCTACGAAAGTTTCCCACTGGCCGCTAGGATAAATCGGGAAGCGCTTGCGGTGGGCGGTCTAGAAGCCCAGCGTCCCAGGGTTTGCGCCCCATTTGGAGGAAAAATTCCTACAAATACGTCGTAGTTAGGGATCGAACCGCGGATGCCTGGGATAATAACTAGTCGCCTTACCGCTGCACCATAGCCCCGGGGGCAACCTTCAGTAATATAGCATCATGATGATGTTGCTATATATTATCACTTTGACTATTATTGTAATAGAATTATTGTTTGTTTCCTCCCAAACTGCATGAATATATTCAAACAATCATTCATGATAAATAAAAACAAAGTAAAAGATAACAAATTTCATAGGCAAAAAATATGGAAAAGTAATCATCATCATGATCTCATTCGCGCAGAGAAGACAAGGTGGTCTTGCATGCATTTTTTATCCCCATGTAATTATTCTAATGAACTAAACATGCTTCACTGGAAATGAGAAGTTCGAACTTACAAGCTATGTCCAGTTTGAAGAATTACTTCTGGCGCCATCCAGTATGGAGTTCCCTTCATTGACTTGGCTGCATTCATAGTAGCCTGAGAAATCATACCAATAAATTAGAGAGTTCCGCATGCACAAACATATTTCTTTAGCACAGACCAATTGTTAAAATAATACTAATAGAGTAATGATTTAGCTGCACTCACAGAAACCAAACAAAATCATGTTGATAACTCATAAGAAGTTTCAAACCTTATGAGCAAGGAAAAACCATGAAAACAGCTTAATGGAGAGCCAACCACAAATAGTTGGGATAAACATGGCTTGATAACGGTGTGATCAACTTAGAAGAGTTTCTCACACATGAAAAAACTTTCTCTAGAATTTGACGAATTATTCCAATAAGAATGTTAAAACACTGACTTGGCTGCTTCATAACATTTGACAAAATCATGGTAATAAGTTAAGAGAGTCTCTCATACATAAACAAATTTTGCTAGCACAAACCAATTCTTAAAATAGAAATGCTGGTCTTGCTACACCATTGATTTTGTATGTCCCTTATAAGTTAAGGTTCAAAGGAAGAGAAAAAAACAAAGGAGAGAAAAACACTCAAAAGTTTAAACACTAAATGCACTTGCAAATTTAGAAACAATGAACTGAAGAAGATATAGATAAACTTAGAATGGAGGAGCCCAACTGATATAGTGAGATTATCGGATAATAAATACCTTCTCAACCTAGCTATATTAAGAGAAAAGGGAAAATACAATTTTTATGGGAGTTTACATAGCAAAACTAAAATGAAACAGACCACTTATTTAGTCAAGTGAAAGTACAAATAAACATAGCACTGGCTGGGTGATAAGTCTGTGGAAGCATTTATGGAAAAGTTTACATATTTTTCTCTCGTACCAGCTTTGCAACTTGTTTAGATGCACCAAAATCGGCCAGCTTGATGCAACCCTTATTATCCACAAGAATGTTAGCACCCTGAATTCAAAAAAAAAAAAAAAATCTAGTGAGCCAGGGAATGATAACAAGACATCAAACCAGAAATTGCAAAGGAAATACCTCAGCCTCAATCTGACCAAGGAAATCAATATCATACCTTTATGTCCCTGTGCATGATTCCATTTCTATGAAGGTACTCAAGCCCCTGCAATAGTTGCTTGGTATACATCCTTATAACCTATCCAAGGGGAAAGATAACTTTAGAAAGATTGTATTTTATTATCCAGTAATCATTATAATGAAGGCAACCACATACAGCCTCCGGAAAAGATCCAAACTTCCCGAGTAAAGATGAAATGGATCCGCCTGGGACAAACTCTAGAAAAATATTTAAAGTGTCATCCTCTCTGGTTGTTCCCAAATATCGCTGTCATTTCAGAATAAAAAGGAGTGTTTTTAGTTAATAAATTAAGATCAACAATCTCACAAACTTGAGCAGTACATGGCACATGATAGAAGCACTCACGACGATATTTGGATGGGAAAGGTTCTTCAGAAGCTTTACTTCTTCCTCAAGTTCCCTTATATGAGCCTGCCAATAAATTCATAACCAAACACAAATTAAGGAAATCAACACCAAAATTCTCTCTCATATTCATGACAAAATAGAATATAACAAGAAAAAAAAGGCATTGTCTTTGATAGTACATATAGAGAAGAGATTTCAACCTGCGCTTTTTCTTTGGAAGCACCGTTCTTCCCAATCAAAACCTGCAATAAAAAGGTCCACTATCAGGAAAAATGACCAGAGGAATTCAAAGAGAAATCCAAGCCCAGAAGATACACGAGAAAAAAAAGCTTCACCTGCTTCACGGCAAGCAACTCGCCGGAATCGAGATTCATACCCATATAGACGTGGCCGAACGCACCACAGCCGATGAGTTCTCCCTTTCTCCACCGTATCGAGGCTGCGTTATCCTTCTCCTCAGGGGAAGGAGGCGGAGGGAGTCTGGGGGCAAACCCCCCGAACCCTAGCCCCAGTCCAATCCTCGACTTCCTAAGGCATGATCCGATCTTTTCCGCAATTCCGCCAACTCTTCCACCGGCGTCTCCATCAGGATTCGTGCGGAACACGAGAGATCGGCGAACAGATCCGAAGACGTCATGCATCGTCGTCTTCTGCCGCGGCTGCTGCCGTGCGTCACTCCACCTGGATGCTTCCGACTGCGATCTGAGGGCGTGGAAGTGAGCAAGCGATCATAGAAGAGAGATAACCGACGAGATCGCGTAAGGGTGTAGGTCAGAGAGACAATGGAGTCCAGAGACGGATGCGGTGGCTTCCGATCTTCTGCGCTCTTTTGGCCCTTTTCAAAAGCTTCGAGTCTCAATGTACCAAAATACCCCCACAGAGCCGTTACATGAGATGATCGAACTCTTCATGGAGTTTTTTTTTCAAAAACAAAAAGGAAATTTACACTTTACTACCCCGTATCTATCCATTTTCCAAATGACCCTTTAAATTTATTATCATTAAAAGAATGTCTTTATTTTTAAAAAATATATTAAAAAGCCGTCTCATATTCTTAAAACATTCTTATTGTAATATTATTGTAGTAAATTTGATCAAAATTGATCCATACCATAAAAATTACTAAATAATTATAGTCAAAATTATTTTAATATATTGATTAAAAGGATTTATCTATAAGCTAGAACTAATTTAATTTAATTCAACTAAATTGGTCAAATACAATTAGAGCAATTTTAACTACATCAAAATTATTACAATGTAAAACAAGTTGGAGCAACTTTTATTAAATTTATGTTAATTGTTCAGTGTTAGAGAAGCTTTGGTCAACCGTGCTCCATTTTAAAATAACTTTTATCAATATTGATGGTAAAAAGTGGTTCGTCCTCAGCATCCTCGTCAATTCATTTTAGGACTAACACAAAAGATATAAATCACAGAGATTACTAGCTTGGATACTATAACTAATATGTAAGGAAGACGGACATACTAATTTTGTCCAATTTTGACTTTCAAATTTCAAAAAACTTTGATCAATATTATTCATGCTTAACTTGATGGAAATAATTTTGCTTAAAGTTATTTTAATCGAAACTACTATCATTTTTTTATTTCAAAGTTTACAACTTTGAATAGGCATGCCAACTTCATATCGAACTATCATTGCATAGACTATAGATTTATGCGCCGGATCCCTGTCCCGGGGTCTCGTTCGTCGGCGATCATCGACGAGTCGTCCGATCGACGATCGGACACTACTAATAATGTTTGATCATTGTCCTGAATAAGACGACATCCTCGGAGAACGATGAATCGGTCGGAAACATCGCATTGCAATCTCATCGGATTCGACGGTGAATACGGCAACATCACAATTGCGGCGATATTCGACGGATTCACCGTACCCCCAAGATATAGTTTTGTTCGGGACGGCGGCCGGAGGCCGCCGATGATATCCGATCATTGATCGAACAGCTCACCGACGATCGCCGACGAACAAAACAGAGAGACAGAGTTCGGATCCGGGACAGAGGATCCGACCCCATAGATTTAAGCTTTAATTGAAACGAAAATCGATAACGTTCATTATAGCAGTTCGGATCCTCTGTCCCCAAACCTCTCTGTCCCTCTGTCCCGAACGCAAAACGACAAATTAAATCGCGTGTCGCTCACATGACTTCGCCCGCTCGCGTGTGAAGAAGCCAAAAAAATGCGTCCCGCTCGCGATCAAAAACTCTGCTCTGCCCTAAATCCCGACTGCGACTTCGCCCACTCGCGTCGCCCTTCTTCTCGATCCCGTCGCGCTCCGACCTTCTACACTCTCCCAGCCCCGGCGTCGCCGTCGGCGTCGTCTCCTGAGGCCGTTCCCCAACCCCGGCGAAGACCTTTTTCAAGATCTCTCCTTTTAGCAGCTTTTACTGTGCTTCCTCTCCCTCTTGGTTGCTTCAAGCTCGCTCGCGTGTGCCCTCGCGATCAAAAAACGACGGCGAAGTGTTCTGCTGCCCAGCCCCGGCGATCGCGTGCCAAGATCTTACACTGCCCAGCCCCGGCGAGCTCCGCCCTTCTCCCCTCTCCCTGCCCCAGCGTCGCCGTCGTCTCCTGAGGCCCAGCCCTAGCCCCGGCCCCGGCGTCGCGTCTTCTCCTGAGGCCCAGCCATCGCGTGCTAGTGCCCTGCCCTAACACTGTCGGCGTCGTCTCCTGCTGCTGGGATCCGAACTGGGGTCTTCGCCGGCAACGTCTTATGAAAAGTTTGTATTAATTCTCATGAATTTCAAAATTTTTGTATAAATTCTCTTGTGAAATTAATGATTAGGGTTGTAATCTATCTAGTTTAGAATTACAATCTATCTATAGCTTGTCAGTACTGTTAAGCTTGTAGCAATAAAATATTTTCTTGTCTCATATTGTCAAATTTTTTACATTAATTTTTTATATAATTCTAATTTCTATGAATATAATGAATCTCACAAATATTTAGAAGCCAAAATGTTCAAGAAATATTTTGTTATAATTTCACATGGTATAGCTATAATCTAGATAATCTTTTTTAATTGTTATAATTGCTGATAAAAAAATAAAACTTAACTAATTATAGTGTTGGATTACTTTAGAATATTACTGTAATGGATGGATTTTTTACTTTTTGATGAATAATGTATGATGATAAGTAGGACAATTGTAAGAAGCAAAAGTAATTCTCAGATTGTTCTAACCTTTGTTGTAAGAAGTTGTAATCTTAATCAATTATTGAAAAGGGCTTTTCTATCTTGCAATTCACTTTGTTGTAGATCTGAATCAACTCTTATATTGGATCAAATTAAATCTCTTTGTTCATGACCCCAAATGGTTTTGTTTTTTGAGCTATCAACTTTTTTTTTTACAAGATCCATGTGGAATTGATTAAAAAGTATCATTCATCCCAAATGGTTTTCTTTGAATTGTTAATATGGCTATATTTTCCATGAGTTGCTTGCGTTTCAGCTTGCGTTTAGTCAATACTATTATGACTGTTTAGTCAATACAACATTGTTTACTTGATTTTTTTGAATTATTGTGCAAGAATATTAGTGCTATAGGATAGGGGTTCAATCTAGCACTTTTTGGACCTTCATATGCAACTCATTTTGTATTTTGTGACCTTTTGGATTTTCATGTACACATAATTCAAATTTTTTTTTTGTTCTTCTCAAGTTGTAGGTGGATGCAATAGCTCAAGTGGCTTCTTTTTTGCCTTTTGGTCAAGCGCAAGGTTGTAAAAATCGCTAGGCGGCAGTCGGGCGGACGACTACCGCCTAGCGCCTAGGCGGTCTCGGCGGGGCCTAGGCGGGGCCTAGGCGTTTTTACTGTTTATAGTACTATTCTAGAAATTAATACAAAGTTCATGAGTTCATCACATAATGTGATTTTTCTTGATAATGATGCAGGAGTTGATTGATAGATGGTGCAGGAGTTGATATCATAATTTGTCCAACGATTACAATTTCGAAGAAAAGAAACAGAAGGTGGAAACGAAGCAATATGCAGCAGCATTTGTATGATTAGCAATTAACATAAACAGAAGAAATCATAGACGAGTTGAAAATAATACAAGACAAAATTCAAGAAATGCAGTGTGGGTTAAGGAAACTTGGCAGTTTTAACTTACCCTAGTTAGTGTTGGTGTTTAGCCAAAAGATATCGATAATATTCCTTATAAAACAAAGTTTGTCAAAGAAAGTGTTGATTTCTTTTATTCATTTTCTACTATACTTTCAATGTTACAATATTAGAACTGCTCGACCTTGAACTCCGCACTAATGTGCCTGAGGTAACAATGTAACATCAATTGTATCCCTCGAGTAAAAGATTGGTTAAACCTGCAAGAGTAGATTGAATCTTTACCTTACAATCCTAAGCCGTCCCTACAGCTTCCCCACCACAAGCCAAAACCAGTCTTTCCATATTCCTCCTCTTAGCTCTTCTAAGTGCAATAATCTAAAGGTAACCATGAAAAAAAAATAAACATCATATTTCTGAATGTTTACAAAATCTCCAGAGTTAATAGCAGTTGATGTTGCAAAAAAACCACGAGTTGCAACTTGCAAAATATTAAACTAGTGAAAAAATGGCTAACCAAAAGCTGAAGCAATCAAACATCACTAGTCTTCACGTACAGAATTAGAAACAGAAAATTGTACATTATGGAAAGGCAAGAGCTGATAATGTCATATATTCCTGCCATTGCTATATAGTATATAGTCAAACACTACTGCGAATAAGCTGTTTTAGAATACTGCATATCATCTACAACGAATCAAAATTCAAAAGACTAGTTATATTCATTGATAACTTTGTATGTAAGAAGGATATAACATGATCATGATGAACACAACTAAGCAAAGTCGAAAGTTTCACCTAGGTACAACTTGAACTGAAATTTCAATAATTAAGTGATGGCATGATTTACCCCTGCTCTGGCAAGTAGGTCTAGAGATGAGGATCAATGCCCTTTTGGTTAATCACAACAAAGTTTTTGTCGTTGCCTGAACAGACCTGCATTGAAGGAGGAATTTCAGGAAACAGAAAACATATGGTAATCGAGATCATTTGAAGGAATCAGAAAAATATTAATTTGCCTTGTTTTTCAGTTCAATGATCTTCTTTACTCGCTCATCAACTTGACGTCGTTCAGCAGCAACCATTTGCTCCCTCTGCTCGGCATTGGAGTAAAAAAAAACTGCATTTATTTCACTGAAAAGAGAACACATCAACCGCATGTATGAGAAGGTTCTTGGTTATCAAGATTAAAATTGTAAACAAACAAAATGCTCGACTGGTTGCGGTATAGGTGCATAAATGCATGAGAAAGGTCAAACATCATTTAAGTACATTGTCTCACACACACAAAACAAGTTAACAAAAAGTCTAAAACCCAAAATAACATGACAAATGATAATACAAATATATGATATCATTGTTCATCATCCTGAGAGCCTGAGACTATTCTTCATCTCCATATTGATTCAAGACACGGTCTTCATCGGACTCAAATTCCACATCATTCTCATTTAAAACCTCTTCATCCTCGGATTCGAAATCATCTTCATGAAGTTCTCTCAATCTACTACTTCTTCGAGGCATTGTTGCTTCATCTGCTCCCATAGCATCACTAACTACTTGCCAAGGCAAGCCCTCCTCAACTTCATCATCATCAACCCCATCAACAATCCAATCTTGTGCATGACTTGCATCACTTGCAAAAAGAATTTCAATATTCTTCTCCTCCCTCTTTTCTTTGTTCAATAATTTTGCATTGAACTGGACGAAAACAAGATTGTTCAATCGATTTGTATCTAGTCTATTCCTTTTCTTTGTATGTACCTACAAAGTGTTCACATTCTTAACTCATTAATATAATAGAGAACACAATAGAGCAAATAAAAAGTTATGAGTGACTAAGTACTAACCCCCTCGAATGCACTCCAATTCCTTTCACACCCCGATGAACTAGAAGTCAAAGAAAGGATTCTCATAGCCAGTTTTTGCAAATTAGGAGTTATTGCACCAAAATTTGACCACCATGTCACTACAAAAAATAATTAAAAAAAATAAAAAAAAACAAACAATGTTAGTAAATTTAAACGTTAAATAAGGAAAAGATTAAAAGGATTATTATTAGGTTCAATTATTTACCTGGATCAAACTTGTCAAAAGACTCAAAACTCACCGAGCAAGCTTTAATCGCAATAGCTTTCCCAAAAAGAGACTCTTTCATCTTATACTTAGGCAACTCTTGGCTCATAATTGTATTTTGCATGTCAATATTACCCTCAAACATAACATCCAAACAATCAATTATCCCAAGTGAGACATCTTGATCTAAATGAAGAAGAGGATCCTTGTAATGGTAATATGGATTCAAGAGATACGCCGTTAAATATAGTGGACTATCTAGCCTATCTTTAATCCTTGCATCAATAATTTCAATAATAGACTGATAGTTTTTTGGAGCACCACCTAGCGAATTTTTTATATCTTCCTTTGCATGTAGAAGCTCGCCATATACAAAGCCCATGGATGGCTTTCTATCACCATCAACAATTCGAAGCACCTTCACCAAAGGTGCAAAAACCTTCAAGCATAATGTCACACCAGTCCAAAATCCCATACTGATCACCGTTGAGTAAGATGCTTTTCCTTTAACACTCTTGGAAAATTTGCACTGTTCCCATTCATCACTGTTAAACATTGCCCTCAATTGTCCTTTTTTCTCGGCCAAACTCTGCAAAGTTAGGAATGCTGAAGCAAATCTAGTCACTCCCGGTCTTACAATATCCCTCTTCTTCGTATGTGACCTCATCATCGCCAAGGTCTTATGGTGAGCATAAATGAAAATAGTCAATGCCTTAGCTTGATCAATGACTTTCTTGAACCTTGGTTGGCTTCCAATGCTTTCAAGCATAAGATTTATCGTATGAGCAGCACATGAGGTCCAAAAGATTGTTGGCCTATTCTGCTTCAACAACTTTGCAGCTCCCATATTGTTCGAGGCATTATCAGTTACAACTTGAACAACTTTTTCTGGACCAACTTGTTGAATGCATTCTTCCACATACTCGTAGATTACTTCACTTGTGTGTGCGATGTCTGAAGACTCTTTAGAAGAAAGAAAAACAGTGCCCAACTTAGAATTAACACACAAATTCATAATACTCCTCCTCTTCCTATCACTCCAAGCATCCGTCATAATTGAGCATCCATTTATTTGCCACTCTATTTCATGTGACTTTAACAAATCATTGGTCCTTTCAACCTCCTTTTTCAAAAACGGCTCACTCATTTCATATCTAGTAGGAGGTTTGAACCCCGGTCCATACTGACCAACCGCTTCTAACATCAACTTAAAGCTATCTAGTTCAAGAGCATGAAAAGGAATACCGGCTTCATATACCCATCTACAAACATACTCTTTTACCTTATTTGTTCTTTCCTTGCAAATAGCATCAATGATGTTTTGTTCTTGCTTGCTCTTTTGTGATGTAGACTCGGGGCTGATTGTACTTGCAAATTTATCCATAGGACCGATAGAATATGGTGATTTCATAAACCCTAAAGCAGCTCCCAATTCATCAACATCAATATGGCCATCATCATTCCTCTTATCTCCAATATTCACCTCAGATCTCATAGTTTCATGCTGAATTTCTTTCTTTTTTTTCTTATTCTTTGCCTCATTAATTGCATTCCTACACTTCAATTGATCTTCTTTCATAGACTTTGGACATGGAGCAACATTTCCTGATATATGCGCGATGTGTTCTTTAAGTCTACGAACTCCTCCAGACATAGGCTTGGAACACAAGATGCATTTCAATTTATCTGGATTGGACGGATTAGTTAGAACTCCATACTCCCATCCAACATCATTTGATTTCCGTTTAAGTGATTCAATTGTTGCTGATGAAGATGACTGAGAAACACCAATAGAAGCTGATGCACCAGCAGCAGCACTTGAAGAACTCATCGCAAATCTAATGTACCTAAATTACAAAGGACGGAAGAAAATGGCCAGTCGGCCACACACCAAAAAATAAAAACAGAAAACTTGAAAAGAAAGAATCAACTTCATACGGTTAAACACATACGAGTCATACCTTGGCTCGCAACTATCTTTGCTTCTCGCAACTGAGGAACGGGCGGCGGGCTGAGTCGGCTGACGAAGGAGGAACGGGCGGCGGGCTGGTGGAGCAAGGGCGAGAAGATGTGGATTAGCGAGGGCGGGCTGACGGCGCAAGGGCGAGGCGGCGAGGAGATGGTGTTCGCCTGCTCGGGGCGGCGCGAGGGCGAGGAGACGCAAGCCGTCTTCGTCCTCACGCGAGGATGATCACGACGCGAGGAGCGCGAGGAGGATCACGAGCTGTCTTCGTCCTCGCCGAGGATGATCAGGACGCGAGGAGATGAAATGTCGAGTCGAGGGAGTCGGGACGAGCGCGAGGACGACGGACTAACCCTAATTTCTTCTCACGCCACTTTTTCTATATTCTTATTCAAATTTCTTTAAAAAATTAAAAAAAAAATTCGGGTTGGCCCAGCCCGCCCAACCCGCTCGCCCGCCCAGCCCGCCCGCCCAGTCCGCCCAGCCCGCCCGCCCGCCCAGCCCCCGCCCAGCCCGCCCGCCCGCCCAGCCCCGCCCAACCCCCGCCCAGCCCGCCCAGCCCGCCTAGGCGCCGCCTAGGCGGCCACCCGCCACAACCGTGCCGATTCACACAAATTCGGGGCGGTTGGGGGCCGATTGGCGCCTAGGCGGCGCCTAGGCGCCCGCCCAGACCGATTTTTACAACACTGGTCAAGCGGCAACAAACTCAGCTTTTGGTCAAGTGGATGCACTTTTTGCCTTTTGATAGTCTCGTTGATTAGATAGAGAGCTCGTCAACAAACTCAGCTTATGTTCTTGTTTAAATCACTATGATAATTGTAAGACTGAGATGTTAGGATTCAATTTCTATTGTCTTTCTGTTCGTTATCGTATTTGAATATTTTCTATTCCAGTTGTTCAAGAGAATGCTCAGTTGGATATTGAACTCAACATTGGGAATCGTAGAGGGAGCAGAGATAAAACCCTTCATGGAAATTAACTGTGGTGATGTTTTGATCCACGATGTAGTTGCATTCCAACCACCTTCTTCTAAAAGATTGATTAAAGAAAGCTTACCTTCTTCTGAAAGATTGATTACCGTGGTAGTTTTTTTAGAACAAACTGTTACTTCTGCTATTGTTTCGCACTGGTTATTGGTTATTTGAAGATTGTAATGCATCTTCACCATACTGTTTAGTTTGCTGGCGAGTTCATGCGTAGGGGACAAGGGGAGTGAAATATTCAAGATCGATGTAAATCCTCTATCTCCATTTGCGTTATGATTGCTACTCGTCTTGTATGAGTATGCTACATTTTTCTGAACATAAATGTTTCTCGGTTTGTCTTTCTTAAGTTTGTTAGTGTATTGCTTTGACTTGCGGTTTGTTTCGGTTGCTTTGTTTGGATGGTTCCGTCGTGTGACGTCGCCGACGTCGACGCCAGGGCTGGGAGAGGGGAGAAAGGCGAAGCTCGCCGGGGCTGATCTTGGCACGCGATCAAGTAAGAGAGCATATAAATCCCCATTTGTTATTTATTTGTTACCAAAATCTAACTTAGAAATAATTCAATCTCATGAAATATTCCTTTTAGGCAAAGGGACACATGAGAATCACACCATAATCCCAAAACCATCTTCGCTTTAACCGGCCAGCCTATGCTGAGAGGTATCTTTAAACAAACTAGTCTCAATGTCAAAAAGGAGAGAATATTGTCGGTTATTAAACACAATAATATAATAAGCAAAAAACATTTTTTTTTTGTGTGTGTTGCAAGAGAGCATGTAGAAGAAACTTCATCTGCTATATGCAGGTTGAATTTTCTCAATGTCTAAGGTGATGAGAATGACATTTGATGTAGGTTGATCCTAAGGAAAGGAGGCGAATTTCGGAATTTGGAGCTATGAAACTAAAATAGATTCCATTGAACAGCTTCATCTGGAATTTCAAGATATCAGAAATGGAAATCTAGGGGATGACATTAAAATGGGGAGGGAAAAAAAGGGTAAAACTAGTAGCTCATCAGCCAAAACGACACTTTATATTGTTGATTTCAGACAAAAAGTTTCACTTGTAAGCTAAATAAAATCAAAACTTTTTGCCCATTTATTGTTAACAAAAAATAAACACAGAAAGCTGTTCTAAAGATATTGTAGATATAAATCCCCCTCACATTACAACATTTGCATTACTTAACCATACCAACTAACAAACAAAACAAGTATACATCTAACAGAATTAAGTTTACTATCACTAATATCCAGACGATAAACGGTACATTTCAATTTTCCATATTATGTCGAGGATAAGCAATGTGTTCACGTCCTACTCTTGACTCTACTGTTGACAACATTGTGTGCGACTAGTGTCTTCATTTAATCCAGTATTAGACGTCACCCACTTTAACCATCCATGCTGCTTACATCCATAATACATTCTTCCTGGGTTCTTGATTGATCTAGAGACTAGGACTAATGCTCTTAGTCTGCATTCCCTGCATCGTACACTTTCTAATTTGGTATGGTCGATGCTGCTGTTACTTGAAGATGTCATTCAATAGCAACCTAATACTGGCCATATTAAAATTAGACAAAATTAGGTTAAACAATACTAATAATGAACAAATCACATAGTAATATGAAAAATTTGACAAATTTCACGTGAAATAGATAAACTATTAATAAAAACATGTGCGCCGCAGGATAACATTGTAAATTGTGAATTAGGAAGAAAACAGTTTCAAGAATGGCTGGTTTGATGACTGAAGAGCTATAACAATCATATGGATTAAGTCGAAACATCCATCGACATTCTACACCGTTAACAATCATACGAACTGTAACAATTTACAAATACATGATTCTCACAATCTGGGCAGTTTTATCAAAATGCATGATTCTTTACCGATGCATTGATAAAATCTAAAAATCACAATCACAATATGATTTACATATGCATAATTTACACATGAATGATTTACTACAAATGATTATCACAATATGATTTACACAATATGGTTTATCGATGCATGTTTTTACACAATTTCATATTCTTGGAAGAGATTTACTACAGAAGTCTCTGAAGAATGTTGACTCAATTATATATTCTAAGAACAACCAAAATACCTGCAATCATATCCTAAATACTAAACAATGAAGTATATCCAAGATGGATTCGCCAACACACTCGGGATTTGTCCTTCTCAAATCGGTGATAACTAGCTGAGCCAGATAAGTTTAGGGTTTTCAGTATTTTTAGGGCAGAGGGTGTTTTTGGAATGTTTCAACTTTGTCCCGAGTGTTCACTTGACAGATGATACTATCAGTAGAACCACAATTGAGCAGATAAGTGTTCACTTGACCATATCCAGCTTCAAGAAAAGTTGAAATGAGAACCAAAAATAGAAGCCCAAACAACACCATTCTTTGATTCAGTACAAGGTTAGAACCATTCCTATGTATCTTCAAGATCAAACAATGATAATTAGAAAACCTTTGATAAAATCAGGAGACAAAACTATAACCAGAAGGGGATCGAACAAACTTACCATTGCAGCAAAACCTAAATGCAGTCAAGAGAAAATCCAGCCAGAAACCCTAGAATCTGAAGATGAGGAGATGAGCAAGATCTGAAATAAGATGAAATCGTTCCACAATATGACAAGATCCACAACCAAGAGACCTAGAAATGCGAGCTTGAAGCAACCAAGAGGGAGAGCTACAAAACTATAACCAGTTCGGATCCCAGCAGCAAGACGACGCCAACAGTGTTAGGGCAGGGCACTGGCACGCGATGGCTGGGCCTCAGGAGAAGACGCGACGCCGGGGCCGGGGCCGGGGGCTAGGGCTGGGCCTCAGGAGACGACGGCGACGCCGGGGCAGGGAGAGGGGAGAAGGGCGGAGCTCGCCGGGGCTGGGCAGTCTAAGATCTTGGCACGCGCTGGCCGGGGCTGGGCAGCAGGACACTTCGCCGTCGTTTTTTGATCGCGAGGGCACACGCGAGCGAGCTTGAAGCAACCAAGAGGGAGAGGAAGCACAGTAAAAGCTGCTAAAAGGAGAGATCTTGAAAAAGGTCTTCGCCGGGGTTGGGGAACGGCCTCAGGAGACGACGCCGACGGCGACGCCGGAGCTAGGAGAGTGTAGAAGGCCGGAGCGCGACGGGATCGAGATGGAGAAGGGTGACGCGAGTGGGCGAAGTCGCAGTCGGGATTTAGGACAGAGCAGAGTTTTTAATCGCGAGCGGGACGCGTTTTTTTTGGCTTCTTCACACGCGAGCGGGCGAAGTCACGTGAGCGGCACGTGATTTAATTTGTCGTTTTGCGTTCGGGACAGAAGGACAGAGAGGTTTGGGGACAGAGGATCCGAACTGTCATTATAGACCGTCGTCAGCTCTCGGATTAGATAGTGGTCCTTCTATTGTTTTGACTTTTTAATTAGATATAGAATGATAAATTATAAAAAATATTTTTATTCTATTATAAACCTTCATAAAAAGAAAATTAATATCCAACAAAACATTTACATCCATATATGAATATTGACCTCGAATATTTACTTCAAAATCTATTGCAATAATCATTCGGAGAGAGAATTAATTGGTACTTTTGGTATGATTAACAGCCGGCTGACAATCTGAAATAATCTATTGAACATTGACGTCTAAATTTAGTTCTCACAAGTGGCAACCAATTCTTTATTTGAATAACAATTCCGGTAGTTTGAGATTATCTGCTTGGGCTATTTAATAGATAAGATTGATTTGATTCTGTAATTTCAAATTCAGATTATCCCTTATATATAATCTCAGGCAACAAGATTATCAATCTTAAAACATATTTGGTTTTATTAAGTTGACCATGGAAAGTGTTAAGATACAACGGACTCATCATATGAATGCCACTTTCACCCTATTAGAAAATATTTCAATCAATCATGGAAAAAAAATCAAAAAAGTTTAGTAAATTTAAATTCAAGCAGTGGTAACAGAAGATATTTTTCTACATGACCACACTAAATTCGGCTTAATTTTTGACTGATGAATTTCTCGAGCATGTTTAGGATGCTACATATGTCCAAAGCATCGATAAATAAAGGCATGAGCTCATTCAGAATTTATATACTGAAACTACATCCTCAACTATCTTGTCAACTCACTATACGTTATATGTAACATAAAGAGAGTAACTAAGGAGTTATAGAAGTCCTTAGACCATCTTCAACCCAAAATACTCTATTTGGTGTCAATTCCACACTAAAAAGGTACAATTTCGGCAATAGATATTATTTCAGCTCCAACTCACTAACATCATATCACACCAAAAATGAATATTTCTTAAAATATTCTATTTTATCTTATTCAAAATTTAATTATCCAAGTAAATTTTAATTTAGTAATCATTACATGATACTTATTATATTTAAAATTAATATTATATTTATTTTAATAAGTTAATTTTTAAAAAAATTTACATCCAACTAATCTATATAAAAATATTTTAAAATCACACACAATTAGCATAATTACTAATTTTACATTTATGAATATTTTTACATTTATGCATATCAAAATTTTAATTATTTTATTATATTTTTTTTGAAACTAGTGATATAATTTATAAATATAATCTATCTATCTATCTATTAATATCTATCTATTAATATCTATCTATTAATATCTATAAAACACAGTTTTACATGCAGACGTGGCATTCACAGGGAGCTTGGGATTCCCACCTAAACTGAATATAAATTTTCTAAATAAAAAAATACAAATTCAAAAGAAAATATATAATTACAAATCCTAAAAAGAAAAATTCAGATCTTAATCCAAAATTAAAATTTTAAAGAATAATTTATCAAATTCAAAAAAGATAATTCAAAAAAAAAATTTGATGTAATAAAAATGATAGTCCCACATCTGAAGCTATCAAGGCAAATTACACATAGAACAATTATATAAATGGATAAAGAACGATAAAACAACTCATACATTTCTCGGCCTTTTGGCTAAGATCAAGTGTAGTATCTGTTCTTATTAGTTTAATATCTGATATGTAAATCATTATCCACTTTGATATTAAATTAATTTTTATATGGGGGATGACCCATCACAGTAACTTGCTACTAGGGTTTTCATGTGTCGCCTATGTGTTGCACTATAGCACAGGCTTGACACACCCCTATTAAAGCAAAGTAAACTTTAGATCACATCCACATCCACCACCCTTATAAAACTTATGATCGCCATTAATATCTTATATTATAAAAAATAATACTATATCTTATATTGACATGAATTCATGATGAAATAAAATTATTTTTTATTTTAATTTTTTATTTAATAATAAAAATTGACATATATATTATCACTAAACATCTTATTTAAATTGTATAAGATTCTGGTATTATACTAGTTATAATTAAAATAGGCTAATAAATAAATTTTTTATTAAATTAAATCTTTATAACTATGTTAATAAAATTAAAATACACTATTATATTTTAATTTATATTTATAATAAATAATTAATATTATAAATAATTATGGAAAAAATAATAATTATAAATTAATTTTTATTTATGATATTTAGTAATATAATATTTAATTATATATATATATACTGATTATATATTATAATAAAATTTTAAATAGAAAATTTAAAAAAATAATATCACTAAATTTGGTGTTGCAACAATATCTTTGGTGATGCATTGTTGCAACACCAAAAATGGTATTGGAATTTGGGGTACCGATTGGATTGGTGTTATTTTGACACCAAATTTGGTGTAAAGGGGTATGGGTTGGAGATGCTCTTAGACAAAAAGACTCGGTAACTTTAAGAAGAAGCGCTTAGATGTGATTGGATTGGTGTTATTTTAATGGATGGACGGATGATTAAGACGTGAATATCATCATCTTAAGATTTGTGAGTTAAAATTTAATAAAGTCAGTATGTCCATCCTCTCAATGTGTTAGCTATAGTAACTGGCTAATAGCTTCGTGATTTATTTCTCTGTATTAATACTAAAACGAATTAATGACAGAAGTGTTGGAGTAAATGAATCGCCTTGGCAACTTTATTATTTCCAAGTTAAACTTCACTAAAAATGTACTGAACTGGAATGGCCTGTTATTGGGCACAAGAATAATCATAGAACAAAATGAATGTCTGGAACATGTCATTTTGCCCCCAACTCATTCACTTATATTTCATAAATGGTCGTCCATTTTCAGATAAAAGTTGAAGAATTGAATTATATATCTGTCTAGCCTATCTATCTCATTAATTCTTAGTTCTTGGTTGTTAAATTCATATTAATTTAATATTAAATTTGATATTGCTTATATATAATATATATATATATATATATATATATATATATATATATTGTTTTGTGATTTCTTGTTGGTAGTAGAACGGTGTGATGACCCAAAGAAAAACAAAAACAACAAGTTGTTTTGAAAATACTGCACAGTGCACCCCAAACAACGTGCCTCGTTTTACCATTTCCATGTAAATTGTACAGCTCACTGTGAAGTCATCTCTGGCAGAAAGAGAAGAGAATGCAAAGCCAACGCTGAAAATGGTCCCGGCCAACATGTCAGTCATGCCCCTTAATGCCACACTAACACCCTAGGACCCATCTCAGATTCTCTTCATTAATTACTGACTCACCAAAACATACTCAAACTCCCCCCTCTCCATCTCTCAGACCCCAATCCCTCCTTTGATTTTGGGACGTTGAAACTTTTAAATCGTAATCGTACGTTCGTCATGAAATTTTTTTATGAAACCAGACTAGTCATCTCAAGTTCATATGTTAACTGATTCATTATTTTTTTTCCAAACCCCAACCCATCTCTCAATTTTTCAAATTTGTGACAAAAACACACTGCGATAACTTCACTATTCCACCTAAAAAGTAATAGAAAAGAAAAGAAAGAGATGCTTATGCTAAAGAGTGGATTTAGTGAGGGCTAAGGCTTACCCTAATCTAATCCTATAC
Source organism: Boesenbergia rotunda (assembly GCA_024364735.1). Taxonomy (NCBI): domain Eukaryota; kingdom Viridiplantae; phylum Streptophyta; class Magnoliopsida; order Zingiberales; family Zingiberaceae; genus Boesenbergia; species Boesenbergia rotunda. Next base: position 108,532 of record JAGFNQ010004780.1, on the reverse strand, counting down.
GCAATATATATATTAAAATCACAAACTACACTCAAAAGAATCGAGTGTTGGAGATTATTCTTTGTTCCATTAGAGAGAGAATATGCATGGTGGAAGTGTTGTTCGACTATGACCCGAAGAAGAGAGAACCAAATTGATGACACACTTAAAGTTGTCGAATTTAACAAAAAGAAAAATCCAGATTTTTTTTAAGGATACATTTGTTTCATATTTTATCCTTCCACAAACCATTGTGATATTATCATCATTGTAATATTATATTTCAAAGAATAATATTGTAATAGTATTTGATCCCGTCGGTAAGTGAAAAGGGGGTCATTTGCTGATGACGAGCTCCAGTGCTAACGAATGCTGACCACTTGGGCGCTGACCGGATGCTCGGATGGACTGCTGACGAGGATCCCCTCGAAGGAGGGGGCACCGAAACCAGCTGAGCGGATCTCCGACGAAGGCACTCCAGTGACTCTCCTGGGAGTTGGGTAAGTGGAGGGCGAGAACACTGTTGAGGTCCTCTTTTCCTTTCTCCTAAGGGCCTTTATATAGGTGAGATAGCTGACAGGAACTGGTCCAGCTAGGTCGAGGAATTTAATATATGAATCCAGCGGCAAACTTTTGCTGGTCGACAAAAGGGGAGTCGAGTTGCCATCGTACTGCCTAGCCTCTGACCTAGTGGTACGACCGCCACTTATCATAAATGTCTTTCACTTCAGTGGGTCCGTACCATTTTATTGTCCTCTAGCTGTGCTCTAGCGGTATGGACACCAACCTTCCATAATTGCTTGTCATCTCAGTAGGACCTGCCACCCCACTGCCCTGTAACGAGATCTACCGGACATCCTTCCTACTTCCAAGTGTCTCAGCGATATCCTTTGAGACTTGAGCGAGTTCCCTCTCGACCAACCAGCTGCCCCGCCTCGCCCGACCGATCGACTACCCCAGGGCGGGCGATCGGCTGCTAATGGTCTTGCCGATCAGCAGACAACGACCCAACACTTCTCCCGCATCTGATCCCTAATCCTTAAAACTCGGGCTCAGCTAAGACATCCCCCCCTTGCGCCCGACTCACCCTCCAATTATCTTTCAGCACCCGGGCGACGACTACCTTTGCATAGGTCGGTCGGCCTGGCTTGTGGGTCCTACTGGGATCAAGTTCCCCTAAGGGCCTTGTTCGGGCGGGCCCGACCTCCTGTCAGCTAATGTCCGCCCAAATTACCCGGGATCAGTATTGCATTTTAAAACCACTTTAATATTATATAAATCTTAAAATTAATATTTAATTTTTAAAATGTAATACGATGAGGATATTATTCTTGAAATGTAATATTACAGTAGGAATTGATTAATAAATACTTAATTAATTTTTGAGAGTACTTTATTAAAAAAATAATTAATAATATTAAATTTAGGACCACTAATTTAACTCAGAAATTTTAATATTATTTTGAACAGCGAAATGATCAGGCAATTTACGAAAAAAAAATAATAAAAAAAAAGGAAGGAGAGGCATGATGAGGCAGGAACAGCAGTAAGCCTTGGAAGGTGAGCTTGGCGTTTTTGGACTGCTGCCTTAAGGCTTGCTAATTCCTCTCATCATTTATGACCTTGTTGTACTTTTCACCATCTCTCTAATTATTTTTTTTAAATAAATAAAAAATAAAAAGGAAATATTTTCTCAGATAGAGAAGGAAAAGAGTCCGAGGGTGGGACAGAGTATCTCTGATGAATGAAAAGGAACAGAACAAGGTTAGCAGATTTTGTTGACCACAGCTGAAGATCAAAGATACACTAATATATAAAATAAATTAAATAAAAATAAATACTCTTTCTTTCTTTTTTCATTTTAATTTTTTGTTTATTTTTTTAAAACAAAATTAGTATATTAATAATATCTGAAGAATGATGCTTTCATGTGCTTGGATGAAGGGAAGCTGTGATGAACAAGGAATGAAAGGAAAGTGAGTGAGGAAGGAATTGGAATGGAGAATTAGATGCCTCTTCCAGCGTCCCATCACTAGCAATTGTTCTTTCCGTGCGCCCTTCCTTTGGTTCACTTGGGGTGAAATGACTATATTACCCTCGGGCATCAATTTTTCTTTTTTTGGAGATTATGTGAAGACATAACTGGTCGACTTTGAGAGGGCAATTTCGATAATTGTGCTAAGCATAGGGGTAGTTTGGGCATATGGTGTTTATTTCGGTTTTTTTTATTTGGAAAAAACAATTTAATAATATAGGATGAAATAAAATAAAATAAAATAATAAATAATAGGGGGCTTGGCTTGTCGGAGAGGTTTCTCTCACTTCGCTCTTCGCTTCACTCTCGGAGCGAGGCATCTCCTCATCCTCTCACTCTTCGCGGAATCTCTTTCCCGCAGTTCGCTCTTTGTCTCTCTCTCTCTCTCTCTCTCTCTTGGCGGCGGCGGCGGCGGCGACAGGAGGAGGAGGAAGGTGGTGGTGGAATGGAGAACATAAGCCACCCTCCAATGGAGCAACTTCAGGACTTGGAGTACTGTATCGACTCCAATCCGCCTTGGGGTAGGAGATCTTTTGAAACTGTTGCCCTCTCAATATGTTCTGCTTCAAGGTCGCATTTTTCTCGAAGATAAAGCCATTTGCTTTTCTTTTTTTCTTCTTTTGGATGCTGGTTCTTAAATGTTGTCGTGGTCTTGCCGAAACGAAGGAAATGAGCCTGCTTTACTGTTGCTTTGTGTTACGAAATGAGATTTTTTTCCCCCCTTCTTGTTACTTTCGTCCTGGCGCTTGCGATATGGAGAATGGGATGTAGGGATGAATGCTTTGTTTTTTTTCCTGTTCATGGTCCTACAATAGACGGGATAGAAAGGTGTTAACTTGATGACGATTTGAATTTGCATAATTTCATCCCTAAATCGTAAAGATGTGATTTTTTTTATCGTCTTGTGTGATCTTTGGTCGGTTGCATGCCTGATGCCCGATATTTTTGTCTTTTCTCGGTGTCGGTCTCTCAAAGTGGCACCTTTGTTGGTGATAAGATTGTGCGCTAGTTCCGCTCTTATTTGACCTAGAGTTAAAACTTAAGCAAGTCTTAAAAATTTTAATTCCCGCTTCTTTCTTGGCCTCACATGGCAAAAGAACAAGCTTGTCCTTTTTGGGATGTGCCCACAGCCATAGATTTGACTCCATCAATTATGCTGTTTGTAACCACTAACCAGGCATTAGATAATGAAGTGTCGCAGTTTAACAAGTTTTGCCCATTTAGGATGCAAATATTTTAGTTTTTAACTTGATCCATTTTGCTTCGTACTGAGAATTATATGATCCATTCATACAGATTTTATCCAAGAAACTTAGCCATTACAAAATCATTTTTGGAGCATTAGCAAAGATAGTCTCAACGAACTCTATATAACTATATGGAACTTTTCTTTTTTTATGTTTTACTGTTTTTATTCATGAATCCTGCTACCGGAAATTGATTGGGAATAACTCTGCGACTGCTTATTGAACCACTGAATCACAGTCTATCAGTTTTATAATAGAAGCTGTTTTTGAGATCTTTGAGTATTTTCTTTACAAATGATTGACTCATTTGAGGGAACTGCAATTCTAGGACTGTTAACTGTGGACAATGGGAATTTATATGTTGTCTCTCAATGCCGTAAACCCAAAATCTCAATTCTTCTGAATTTCACTATTGTAGCTGCAATATGCCATCTGTTTAATTCTGAGACGTTAAATCTCTCTTCTTCTGTCTCCGGTTGGATCATCATAACGATTCACCAATCTGCATATTATCATATTTCCTCTGAGAATTTATGATTTTAGACATGAGTGAGAAGTTATCATAAAGTGATCATTATGTTGTCTTTTTTGATAGGATATTGGATTGGTATTTGACTATTTGTAAAGAGCACTGATTGAGAAAATTTTGATTAGGAAGATAATATGACTGTAGGAAGGTTAGAATAAACTAGAAATTGATGGAATTTGCTTATTTTCCAGAATTTTTTTTTACAGACAGTTATGGCGATCATTACATAAGTTACTCCTTCAGTTTTAAAACACTTGTAGGGTATATCTAATTTGTAGATTATCAGCAGATTCTTGCTCTAGCCCGAAGACTGAAGATGGTGTCACTGTTGACAATCTTGTAAAAATTTTGTGCAAACACCTAATCCCATTTTTGTTGGAGTAACAACATTAAAATAGTAGATGTTCTTCACATATTTTCATGATTTCGACAACTTTCAGTCATCATCATGGAGATTTGTACAAATAGAATTCAAGCCTCAACTTAAAATTTACATGATATTGGATATTTCTTTGATTATTGTCATGGTAGGGTGACTGGCAACCATAATGCATCAAAGAATATTACAATACGAAGCACAAACGCTCTTACAAAAGTCAAGGATTAGTTAACTTCGTTCATGCACTCTCCATTTACATGGAAATCTTTGTAGATATTTTTTCCAAAACATACTGGGTTTGAGTCACAAAAACAACCTCTTGCAATATAGGATAAATTTGTGTACAATAGACCCAATACTATCTAACCTTTCCCACGACTTTGCATTGGCAGGAGCCTCATGCATTGGTTTGCCATTTTTTTTTTATACTAGATTAATGCAGATGAGGATAATTATCTCAAACAAAGAAATTAGAACTCTTACACTGAGAAGAAAGCTCTCTAGGGTTTTATTAAAATTGAAAAATAGGCTTGGGATTCCTTTTTCTATAATGGAAAAAAAAACTTATTCTTCTTATCCCATAATTACTTGTTAGATAAATGACTAATAACTAAAATAACTTATTCTAATAAAATATATATTCCTTACTTCTGTTTTGGCTACTTCAAAAACTTACAAGTTTTAAAAACTTATGAAAATTTAACTTCTTCCTAATTCAAAACTTCCAATTTAAACTTTCTAATCAATCTAATTTAAATCAAATCATGAATTCCTATTTTGTCAGATAGTGTGTGTGCTAGAGGATATATATTAGTGATTATCATATTCAAGCTCTATATATGGATGAAATTACTGTCTTTTTGATCGACTAGCATTGCTTCATTAGTTTCTACTGGTCTTCTATTAAAAATTTGCCTCTTATCTGTACATATGTAATATCTACTGATTAATTTCTTTAGATTAATCACTAGGAATTTCCCTGCTCGTCTTCAAATACCATCAAGCAGACATGAAGTAATATTTAACCTTATGTTTTCTTGCAAGTCATAAACATGAAGCATATTGTCCGTTGAAATTTTGCACTATTGTTTACCACTACTTGTGCTGTTCGTTGTTGCAAATCATTTGAGCTGAAATATAAATCGTAGTCACTGTAGTTTTCATGAGAATTGCAGTAAAGATTTGCCATCGCTCACTTCCATTGTAATGCATATTCTTTATAGATGGCTTAACTTTCGATCTTTTCTGCAGTTGAGACCATTTTGTTGGCCTTCCAGAACTACATTCTAATGTTGGGCACCAGTGTGATGATTCCTTCATCGCTCGTCCCACTAATGGGCGGGAATGATGTAAGTTAAAGTGGATTCAGCCGATCAGTTCTTATTACTGCAATGGTTATGCGCATCTGTTAATTCCTTTATTGTCCAACATAGGCTGAAAAGGTTCGAGTCATACAAACATTATTGTTTGTATCGGGTATCAACACGCTTTTGCAAGCATTGTTTGGGACACGTCTTCCTACTATTGTTGGTGGTTCTTTCGCGTATGTGATACCGATCCTATACATCATAAGGGATTCATCTTTGCAGAGAATCCCAGACCCACATGAGGTGAGTTTATTTCTCTTTAGGCGGTCACTTTCTTCTTTGCCCTCTTTCACAAAAACTGTCCAATTAAACATAGATGTAATATTTGCAGAGGTTTTTGCAAACCATGCGAGCTATTCAAGGAGCACTAATCATTGCCTCCAGTTTGCAAATTATTCTCGGTTATAGTCAAGTATGGGGGATTTTTTCAAGGTAATCTTTCTAAACTATCACTGAATAACATCCTTTTACAATTTGAATACATAATTAAATATGTCTCATCTGCACAGGTTTTTCAGTCCTCTAGGAATGGCACCCGTAATTGGTTTGGTTGGCTTGGGGCTTTTCGAACGAGGTTTCCCTGCTGTATGTCAGTTCTTTCATGCTAATTCTTCTTAATACTTGAAAATCAAGATGGAAAAAAACACGATACCTCGAATAATTTGTTTGTCTTTAGGTAGGAAATTGCGTGGAAATAGGCATACCAATGCTTTTGTTACTCATTGGACTATCGCAGGTAGTTCCTTTCGCTTAGACATCGAAGCTGTCTTTTTTGCTCTATCTCTTCGGTTATAATGGTACAAGTTTATAATATGCAGTACTTAAAGCACTATAGGCCATTCAGGGACAATCCCATTTTTGAACGCTTTCCAGTCCTCATTTGTGTCGGCATCATTTGGATATACTCTCTCATTTTAACAGCGGGTGGTGCATATAACCATCGACCTGTTAAAACCCAACTCAGCTGCCGTACTGATAAGGCGAATCTGATATCGTCAGCTCCTTGGTATAGTTTTCTAATTACACACTTCATATAGGTTCTAAATTTTAATCGATCAGTACTTCCAGGTTCAGGTTCCCATATCCTTTGCAATGGGGTGCACCAACTTTCGATGCTGGCCATTCTGTTGCCATGATGGCTGCTGTATTGGTTTCTCTTGTAGAGGTAGTGATTGAATGCATTATCGGTATTTTTTTATGGGTTTTAACTTTCTTTTGCCTAAAAATGCAGTCGACCGGTGCATATAAAGCAGCATCGAGGTTGGCTATTGCAACTCCTCCTCCTGCCTATGTATTGAGCCGAGGCATTGGTTGGCAGGTCTTAATTGATTTTGCCTACTTCGATGACTTTGTTTTAACTTCTGGTCTTTTAGCATTCATTCTTCACAACAGGGGATAGGTGTACTGCTGGACGGTTTGTTTGGAACGGGGACAGGCTCGACCGTTTCTGTGTAAGATTTTCCTTTTAATCGTAAAATTTCCATTTGATCACAAACATGCCTTCGATATTATATGTAGCTATGACCTAGAGGTCATGAGTTTGACTGTTTGAGTTGTAGGGTAAGATTGCGTACAATAGACCCAATGCGGTCAAACTCTTTCTCAAGACCCGCATTGACAGGAGTTTCGTGTACTGGACTGTCCTATTCAAAACAATAGCATTCATTATATATTCATCAGAAAAGTGCTATATGAACATATTGCAAATATGCATCATTCATTCTAAAATAATTATTTGGTAATGCTGATGACCTTACATGGAGTGAAATTGCAGGGAGAATGTTGGGCTTCTCGGTCTCACTAGAGTCGGTAGTCGTAGGGTTGTTCAGATATCAGCTGGATTCATGATATTCTTTTCCACCTTAGGTATGAGTTCCTGTTCTCGCTATGGAATTAAAAATTATCTGTTGATATGATCGTCCATCGATTCAGGGAAATTTGGAGCCGTGTTTGCATCAATTCCATTTCCTATATTTGCAGCGATATACTGTGTCCTTTTCGGCCTAGTCGGTATGACTTTGATATCTTGGAACTTTTAGTTCATATCGTCGACAATTCTAATTTGTTTTGGTATTTCTGTAGCTTCTGTTGGAATGTCTTTCCTTCAGTTTACGAATATGAACTCCATGAGAAATCTCATCATCACCGGTCTGTCACTTTTCCTCGGAATATCTGTTCCACAGTATTTCAACGATACCCTGGTTTCTTCGGGCCATGCTCCTGTAAATACACATGCCGGATGGGTTAGTAATCTCTCGAAGCATTTTGAAATTATTAGAACATTAGCCTCTTGGCTCTCTCCGATTTGCAAAAAGATAGTTTGTCGATCATAGCATTCTAGTTTAAATTTGTACAGCGACTATCATTACACTTTTCTTTGTATACATGAATTTCGATAAACCCTCATTCATCAACTTGCCGATGAGTACATACAAAACTCCCCCACATGATTGTCTTTCGAAGTTGCAATTTTCATATGGTTAATGTTAACAATGAGTTTCTCGTATTCGCACTTTTTGCTTCGGTGATCATATCGTTTGACACCGACGGATAGTGACCATTCTTGGTTATGATTTCTGTGTAACGATTGTGCTAGTTCAATAGTTTCGGTTACTAAATGTTCATCATATCTGTGTCTATTTGCAGTTCAATGGATTCTTGAATACTATATTTCTGTCGCCTCCCACTGTCGGGTTGATCGTTGGTGTTTTTCTCGACAACACATTGGAAGTTGAGAAGTCCAAGAAGGACCGAGGCATGCCGTGGTGGGTAAAGTTCAGAACATTCAGAGGCGACAACCGCAGCCAGGAGTTCTATACCCTTCCTTTCAATCTCAACAGATTCTTTCCGCCTACCTAGCCAAAGGCTCCGCTTCTTCAAAAGCACCGAGCTGCTGCTTCATTTTGATAAGTGGTGCGTGCCGGCATATTCTTCATCAATCTCGGCAGTCGACGATCCTACATTTTTGAATTAACAAGGCTTGAGCCGATATCTAACCGCGATACTTTGGCTTCCATCGATTTTAGTTGGCACCTTGCTGCTGCTCCTTTGATGTCGCTTATGCTGGTAGCTTCTGTTGTATTTTGTTTTATGTTTCCTTTCACTAGGAAACTGGTTCATCTGCCTGTAGTTGGTTCAATAATCAACACTATTCGATGCATCTATTTATCGACGATTCCTCAAAGCGTGTCGATCGTATACTTATGCATCGATATCGTTAGCTACAAACCTCTTGAGATGGTGTTTTCGATATTGGTTGTAGGTTTCTTAGTCATTCATTGACAATGCCATTGCTTTGTATTCACCTAGTTCTTCATTGATGGCTTTGTAACAATGTATACACATTTAACTTTTCTTTCACAAAATCAAGTCTCATGAAAGTTTGAATTCCATAACTTTTCATAAAAGTTCATATAAAATTTATCTTTTAAAATTTTCTACTTTTTATATTTAAATTCGATTTGGAGCAACTGACAAACACATAAAACAGAAAAAGTACTAAATAAAATAAAATAAAATAAAAGTAGTAAAGAAACAGGAAAGCTGCAAGAAAATGGCCTATTCTGAAGGTACAGACGTCCTAGTGCTTTGAGCCGTCACTGTAGTTCCCCAGAGCTGAAATTTGTCTGTAAACCCTGCAAATTTGTAGAACCCTAAACCAAACTTTTCTTGTTCCAATAAACAATTCTTCAATCATAAAATAAATTAAATCAATAAATAGATGGCAATTATCGAGGAGAACAGATACCACAACGCAAAGACACTGGCAATGGCACCCAAGTAAACCTCTTTATTCCAAAGTTTTCCCAAGTTTCTGAATATTGAAGGAACTAAATGAATCAGCTGAAGAGACTTCAGAAGTTGACTTTAATCTCTGAACATATTTGTAAAACAAGACTGTAGATTGAAGGTCAAGCAAACGTTCTTCTTCTTTGAACTCAGAATCTGACAAGAAAACTTAATGCAAAGAGAAATCCCTTGTGAAAGTTTGGGGTTTTTTTTCTACAAGAAACAAACAGAGAAATCTTAGAACAAGGGTTGGGAGAAAGTATGTGGAGTGAGATTGAGCATTCATCAAGCTTTTTGGTCTCAACTCTTTGGAAAAATCCTTCCTTTATGATCTCTTTCTGTTCTTCTTTTCAGCTCCAAACTCCCCGAACACTTTCCCCAATGTAACTCATGAGCTTCCTCACTGAGCTCTGGCTCTCATGGCTGTTCTTCTCGTCCACTTCATTATCTTCTTCCTCTTCCTCCTCCTCTTCTTCTTTATCGTCATCAACGTTATCGTTATCATGGAAGTCAGTTCCATTGTCGATGGCCATTAATCGCCCTCCGGCCACCGCTGGGAACCGTTTCGCTTCCAACGCCGAGCCCTCCCCGGCCGCCAAGTCGCCGCCTTTCCGCGCTCTCTGCCTCCGCCGCCGTCCGGCGAGGTCGCGCTCCGCGCTCTCCAGGCTCTCCTCCACCGCGTCGATGATGAGGTGGATGGCGTGCCGGTTGGGCGACGCGTCCCACCGCGCCCAGAAGCTCGTGTAACACCCGAAGCAGCCGCAACCCAGCTCCGGGGCGTGCGCCCGCCGGCGCCGTTGCTCCGACCACCACCTCCCGCCGCCGGAGAGCAAGTAGGCCAGGACCTCCTGCTCCTCCGCAGTCAGCGTCGCCACCAGGGCCAGCACGGCCGCGGGGAGCGCGGCCAGGTGGCCTTTGGGAGTTTGGGACGGGTGCACCTTCCGGCCTTTGGCGCTTCCTAGCTTCTTCATCGGCCACCGGCGTTACGAGCCAAAAAAGGAGGGATTTTTATGGAAGGAGAAGAAAAAGGTGGCTGTTTTGAAGAGCTAGAAGAAGAAGTTGGTATTTGATGAAGGAGAAGAGGAGAGAAAGCAGGGAGCTTTTCAGTTCACATGTACAGATTGCATTAAAATTGTTGTAGTTTTAACCTTTTTTTATTTTATTTTTTAAAATGTTCTTTTCTTTTCTTTTATTTTATTTAGAAAATTGGGGATATTAGTGGGCCCGCTCATTGTGATGGGAATACTAAGAACTAGGGTTTGAATTTTTTTGGTTTTCAAATTTTTACCTCACATTTCTCACATTTTACTTTCACTTTAAAGTGTGTATTGCTTTCCTTTTTGCCTCACCATTTCTAATTTTAATATGTTTATTATATTTCTTTAATTTTGATCTATTAAAAATTCTAATTTCTCTTATCATTCTAGAATTACTATAAGAAAAAAAAACTTTATCAATTATTAAAAGATAATTTTTTTAATTAGAGATTAAAACATTCATGTGAAAAATGATCACTTGTACGTCAAAATAAAAAATATTTTATTTTAAAAAAATTGTTTGCTTTACTATCATTTTAATAATTTTTAAAAATATATTTTTTTTTGACATCCACAGAAGGTTAATAAAGCCTTATCATCTTTTACTCAATAAAAACAAATTAACAACATAACCATAACTGCAATGTAGCCCTTTGAAGACGAAGACGCATTGCTCTTCACTTTTTATCAATAAATTCGTCAATCCGCCATGCCTTTAACCGCTCTTCATATCTACTAGAGGTACTCACTCATTTTCATGTTCAAAGAACTAAGTCTCAATTTGAGAAGGGAAAAAAAAGTTATAGGCAAATTACACATCTTTATAAAGGATTTCGTCTATTAGACATTGTTTTGCTTGGATGTACATTACAAAAGAATGATAGAATAACATAATCAAACAAGGGCAAACAGGAATATTTCTTCATGAACAGGCCTAGTCGATATGTTTAGCAAGTATGCTTACTAGCTTTGACAAAGAATTGAGTTTCAACATTATAGCATCAATCACTTAATAAGGTGGATAGTAAGCACCAGGGTAAGACCCTGCAAAAAGATTTCGAATGTGTAAAATTTTGTTCATGCATAGTTCAGTAGCTTCGACACTAGTTCACAAGATGAAGATGCCTTTTGAAACTCACCCGGTGGGAAATAAGGCTGTGCTGCTGGAGGAGGGTACTGCGGCAAGCTGGACTGTGTTGGATAAGCAATAGGATAAGCTTGTGTCGCGTAGACTTGCGGAGGAGGCGGATAGCTGGAAGTTGGAAATGGATACGAGGCATACATGCCAACTGCAGGGTAAGCTCCTGGTGGATATGGAGCATAGGCAGGGACATATGCCGGCGGTGGTGCTCCTGGCGAGTATGGTGGAGCAGATGGAGAGGTTGCTGCAGAGCTTTGCTGCTTACAAACAATTCGAGATGGAATTTATTAGCGATCTCTAGTTGGATGGATAACATAGTGAATCAAACTTACAAATGTAGCTTGAAAGTGCATGATGACCTTCACCTCTCCAGCATACCTTCAAAACAAATTCCGGCAAGCTTCAGCTCATATTAAACAAAAGATAATTGTAATTAGGTTGTAGACAGTAGGATGGGCATCTGATTAGGTCTTACTTCAAATGTTTGGACTGTAGAGGCCAAGAATTGTCATCATAACCTTGGGAGAGGACCTTGTGCAATTGAATCCTAAGAAGAAGATGAATCAAGGTCAATCCTTCTGAGTCTTAATTCAATAGCCAAATACATGTCCAGAATTTGGAGATTCAAAAAGTTCGCTATGTAGAAGGAAAGGAACTAGTTTTATCATTCTAGCAGTTGAAACCCTAGATGGAGTAACATGGAGCAATTGGCTCCCGAGAAGAAGATGGATCAATGTCAATCTTGCAGCATTCTATTTCAATAGCCAAATGCATATCCAGGATTAGGACTTTAGGAGATTCAAGAAAATTAGCAGTTGAAACCCTAGACAGAGTAGCATGGAGCAATTGGATCCTGAGAAGAAGGTGGATCGAGGTCAATCTTTCAGCATCCTAACTCAATAGCCAGATGCATATTTAGAATTAGGAGATTCAAGAAAATTCACTATATAGAAGAAAAGGAACTAGTTTGATCAAGGTCAATCCTACTGAGTCTTAAGTCAATTGCTAAATGCATATCCAGAAAATGGAGATTCCAAAAATTCGCTATGTAGAAGAAAAGGAACTAGTTTTATCATTCTAGCAGTTGAAACCCTAGATGGAGTAACATGGAGCAATTGAATCCTGAGAAGCTGGATCAACGCCAACCCTTCAGAACCCTAATTCAATAGCCAAGTGCATATCCAGAAAATGGAAATTCAAGAACATTCGCTGTGTAGAAGAAAAGGAATTAGTTTTATCCTTCTAGCAGTTGAAACACTAGACGGAGTAACATGGAGCAATTGAATCCTGAGAAGAAGATGGATCAAGTTCAATCCTTCGGCATCCTAATTCAATAGCCAAATGCATAGAAGACAAGGAAGTAGTTTGATCATTCTAAAAATTGAAACCCTAGGAGTTTGAAGAATCAAGACAAGGAGGTGAACCTGCCGTTGCCGATGAAATCGTCGGCGGTGAAGGTGTTGCTGTTCCAGACCGTGACATTCAACTCCCGCAAGCCTTCGATGAGAGGAATCTGGAATTTCTCATGGAAATTGGGGGTTCTTCCGCCATCTACGATCCCAAAAGGGCGCGCATTTTAAAAGCAAAATCCCCTCATTTTGGACCGACAAAGCGCGGCCTTGCAAACCCTAAAAGAAAATTCAAGGCGATCGAAGGCACGCGAAGGGGGAGAAAAGGGGACGAACCTGTACAAGTGCGAGTGCGGAACTTGGAATTGGCGTATTCGAGGCAGACGTAGGGATCCTGCCGCGAGAACAGCTCGGTGTCCCGCAATTTGCTGCATCCGACCACTGTTCCACGAACAAAAGGCGATCAAAAGGGAGGTTAATCGATCGCGACGAAGGAGGAAAAAAGGGATTTGGGGAGTCACCTGTGACCTCGAGGAGCTGGCCTTGGACTCCGGGAAACGACGACATGAAGATCGAAGATGAGAAATTCGGGAAGGAAAACGACAAACGGAGTCGAGGAAATGATCGGTCAAACTTTGCGTTGAAGAACTTTCAAAGGAGGTCAAAATTAAAGAGAAGTCAAACCGCTTGACCCTTGACATAGTCAATCAATCCGGTCAACAATTTTTATAGAAAACTAAAAAAAGGGTGTGTAGATTTTTTTAAAACAATTATCAAAATAACTTCTTATCTAGAATTTAATATTCAAAATATTTTTTATTTTATTAGCTTAGACCATTATAACCAAACCTCTAAATCTTAAAAATCTTAAACTCTAAATATATCTCAAAAAAATTAATAAATCTACTGTATGAAAAAAAAATAATGGAAGGCGCCTTCCACTATTGTATGATCCATGCAATGGAAGGCGTCTTCTGTCAACTCTGCATAAGTCCGTAGCATAATTTGTATGTGTGTGATTGCTTTGCAGTGTATTGATCGCTGTGAACTCATGCACGCTTGCCTCCCAATCGCCAAACAATTGGGAGGTGTCTGTGCATGCCCGGCGCCCAGCGTCAACGACCTTTGACCCTCGCTCGACCCAAACTATAACCAGGAGGGAAAGTGATGCAGGAGCATTCTACATATTTTTTTATTAATTTTAATAAATTAGTCATTTTTATAATTTTTGAGTTTTTTTGATATTTTAGATTTTTTGGTTATCTTTTACATTTTTAGAATTTTTAGTTCGTTTAAAATTTTTAGGATTAGTTTTCTTTCCTAAAAATTTGTTTAGACTTTATCTTTTTTTAGAATGAGTTTTGTTCTACTTTTTTTCTTTTTCAGTTATGATTTTTTTACGACTTTTTCTTATTTCTTAGGCTATTTAAACACAAATTAGGGTTGATGTAAAGAGAGGAGAGAAGTTTTGATTAATAATATTTTTATCAATGTCATTTATTCTCCTATTTCCTGGCATTCTCTTCGAATCAACAAGTTCTAGAAAATTGATTCTGATATTCGTGCGCGGATCAACGGATTCAATAACCTGCAGGATAATCGCTATTCTACACGGCGTCAGTTGGAATCAGAGCTCATTAAGATCTAATGAAGATCGTTGTGGATGTGATCGTGGTCGTGATAGTCAAGTTCCACTGAGAAAGCCTCACACAGTGATTTTTGCACTCAGACGAGATACTTGAAGATCTAAAGAAAAGTTATCCCAGCATCTAACGGTGCAAGATCTTGAAGATCGTGAGGTACGTGATCAAGGTCGTGGCAGACAGGTTCCGACTGAGAAAGTCTCACATTGTAATCGTAGTGCTCGGGATCCTAAAAGTCGTAAGTTCTCTTATTTTAATTTGGATAAAATTTTTCTTGAGAAAGATATAGACGACAAGATTGAAATAATTAGTGATTCAATTTATGACGATGATCAAGTATGTTTCGGAAGGAATCGATGCAGACGACTAATCACCAGAGTCTAGCCCACGCAGACGATGACGAAAGGAAGGGAGATTCCGCCCTGCGAGATCAACACGAGCGTTAATGGGAACGCGCCGGAAATTTTCCGACGGAGTCCACTCCGACGCTCAAGTCAGTACTCAAGTCGATTGCCGGAAAAGAACTAAGGAGGAGTCGTGAGTTTAGAGAATGTAACCCTTTTACCTGGGGGGTTGAAGTACCTTATATACCTGTAGGCCTAGTTGTTCGTAGCTCCATGTCTTCCTCCATGTTCGTACTTGTCGGCTATCTAATAACTCTCAAGTAACGGCTCCTGCGATTATTGAGCCTTAATTGTCGCATATAAAGGACAATAATTATCTATCACCTTTCCTGAACAGGAAATGGTAACGGTTAGTGGAGTCGGGCTATCGGGTCTATAACTTTGTGGGGTCTGCTTTCCCGAGAGGGTTTTGGGAGATGTCCTCTCCCGGAAGGGCCTCGGGAGCATATCTTCCTGGGGAGGTCTCGGGCGTATATAATCCCGAGTTGGTCTCGGGGATCTACCCTCCGAGGTGGTCTAGGGAGTCTGCACCCGAGGTGGTCTTCGGGAGTCTGCCCTCCCGAGGTGGTCTCGGGAGTTTGCCCTCCGAGGTAATCGTTCAGACTCGGCGGACCTAGTCACATGGCTTCTTCGTTTCACGTGTCAACCTAGGGATGCTCAACTCCATCAAAGTATATGAAGTTGGATCAAGCATATGTACAAGCAATCAAATCCGAGGTGGACCTTTCGTGCAGTCGTTGGCGATGGATGTGATATTGCCTCTAGTTTTGAAGTAAAGCTGTCGATGTGTGTCATCGCTACAACAATTCTACAATGGTGGATCTTTTGTTGTGTCCTTTCACGGCTCCTTCCATATTTGTTCCTACGATGACAAAATAAAAATCATGAACTCGTTTGATGCCTCCGTCTTATGGAGTCTTGGTGAGTTTTCAGAATCTAGTACTTATTTCACCTTGGGCCTTGATGACAAGTTCCTTTTCACAGCTGTCGACAACCATCAAATTCGAGTTTGGGAGCTCTCCTCCCGCAAGGGCATTTGTTCAAGGAAGGGACATGATGATTTAGTAAATTGCATGACGTATCATTCTTCTAGTGGATTGCTAGGTAATGTTGTGAATAGATGGGACCTTGAAGATTATAGCTTCAAGATGGATAAGAGCAGCATATACGATATCGTACTCGTCGGCGAATCGATGAGTTTCCTCAAAGTCCAATTGCTAGTAGATTTTATCAAGTTGATATTAGAGGAACTTCCTCCTGGATTACCACCTGAATTCGAGGACGAGTTCTTTTCAACCCGAGGCGTCTGATGCAGGAGCATTCTATGAAATTTTTTATTAATTTTAGTAAATTAGTCTTTTTTTTATGATTTTTAAGTTTTTTGGTATTTTAGATATTTTTGTTAATTTTTATCTTTTACATTTTTAGGTTTTTTTAGTTTGTTTAAAATTTATAGGATTAGTTTCTTTCTAAAAATTTGTTTAGACTTTATTTTTTTTAGAATGAGTTTTCTTTTACTTTTTACTTTTCTGTTATGACTTTTTTTGTGATTTTTTCTTATTTTTTAGGCTATTTAAACACAAGTTAGGATTGATATAAAGGAGAAGAGAAGTTTTGATTAATAAGATTTTCGACAGTGCCTTTAGTTTTCCTATTTCCTAGTATTCTTTTTCGAATTAACATATTCTAGAAGATTATTTTCGATATTCGTACACGGAGCAACGAATTCAATAGCCCGCAAGATAATCGCTATCTTATCCGGCGTCAGGAAGGTGAATCCAGGGGGAAGGTGACTGCATTCTGGCCGGATTACAGCCAAAATTCAATCGTAATTGATCGCGACGATCACGATCTAAACGCCTTAATTGATTGAACAATCGATTGAGGAGACCTCAATCAATTAGGAGGACTCTCCTCAACTGATCGAGGAGGTCTTCTCTACTGCAGTCGCGCATGAGCGCACGGCGTAGCATCCGCAGTAGAGTATACATATATTATGGTAGATTTGATAAGCTGATGTTATTAATTTTGGGAAGAATTCAAAATATTCTGTTAAGTTAATGTATTAACCTAAAAACATGTCCTTAAGAAAAAAAAGCTTATAAAAATGGAACAATGAAAAAAAAGTTATAGGGATTTATTTTGATGAAAAAAAAGGATATGATTTTGCTTTCAAACTTAAAGAGGAACCAAAACGAATTTTCTTAATATAGAAAATAAAAAAAACAAAATCAATATTTAAAAAAAAACTTATTAAAATAAAAGATAATAAAATCTAATAAAACTATTAACTTCAATCACTTAACTTAATTCTTCCTTGTAATTATCTTTCTCAAAGAGAATCCAAGAAAAAAATACACAGATCTCGACATTGCATCCAAGTTACTCTCCTGTCATCTTCATCTTCTAACCCTAACGCTCATCTTGTTGAAACTCTCATCGTCGTC
The DNA here is from genome assembly GCA_024364735.1 of Boesenbergia rotunda. Lineage (NCBI taxonomy): Eukaryota > Viridiplantae > Streptophyta > Magnoliopsida > Zingiberales > Zingiberaceae > Boesenbergia > Boesenbergia rotunda. Next base: position 91,186 of record JAGFNQ010004780.1, on the reverse strand, counting down.
TGCACTTGACAACAACTTCTAGGTCTTCACCAACACCTACACCCGTCATCTTCATTTTCTAACCCTAACACTCATCTTGCCTAAACTCTCATTGTCGTCTGCACTTGACAACAACTTCTAGGTCTTCACCAACGCCTACACCGAACCACCCTCCACACTCGACAACCACTCGCGAACCACGTCCATCGAGAGTGACTAAGGCTGGCTCCACTCTAAACCCGACTCTTCACTAGAATAAATGCAAAAAAACTCCTTAAAATTCAAATTCTTTTCCCTCCATATTCATCGATTGCCTGAAAGGATCACAGAACCACCTACACAAAGGTGTTAGCCAAAGAAAGGTTCTACTGATGCAAAGATAACAAATATCACTCACAAAAACACAAGGGATATAAATCGAAGCAGCGAATGAATGGCTTGTTCTGAATGTCTACCGGTAGCGATACGTTTACCATAAAACACGCAAATAAGGATATCAAGTTTAAGCGATCGACTAAATCCACCTTGACGCTAACCCTCAGCCTAAATGGAACCCGGAGAGGAATCGTACAGAAAAAAAACAGCGAGGCGGTTCACTTCCTCTTCTTGGTAGGTGGCTGCGGTAGGTCATCATCCTCTTCGTCGTCATCCTCTTCTACATCTTCATCCTCATCCTCACCATCAGAATCGTCATCATCGTCGTCATCATCATCTTCCTCTTCACTTCCTCCACCATTGGCCTCAGGGTCGTCATCCTCTTCACCGCCTTCTTTATCATTTTCTTCTCCGGACACATCATCATCGCCTCCATCATCTTCCGAACCATCTCCATCTTCGTCGTTGTCATCATCCTCATCGTCATCTGACTCACCATCATCCTTGTTCTCTGGGACATCATTGTGTTTGCTTCTTCGTGTCATTCTTCAAGAAAGAACACAGAGTAAGGACCACTATAACTAAGTCGACTAAAGGTCAGGAGAACCTACTCATCAATCACTTTCGACTCTTCACCAGAGAGGGCAGCTTTACTTGATGATCCTGCCTGAAACACAGTTCAGAAAAGTTCATGTTATCGAGGAAACATGGGAGCCAAATCAGACGAACATATGTTCCATTTCATTTGGATGTGTAAAACATAAACCAAAAACACTGCTGTCGATACACAGTTGATGTTATCAAGGAAACATGGGAGCCAAATCAGACGAACATATGTTCCATTTCATTATAGTAGATGAAAGTTCAGTACCATGCTTCTATGTCGATATGCTTGCAAAGGCAATTCAAAATTAAGTACTGTTTGAGGGGAAAAAAGATGCCACAGCATAGAATTCTACACATGGAAAAAGTGAATCGATCAGGAAAAAAGATCATCATTAGGACAAAAAATAGACCATGCCTAAAAAAGTCGAACGAACAATATGTATCATTGTCACGCAAGGTTAAAAGCAGTACTGATTGTGAAGGAAACAAAAAAAAAGACCGAATTGTAGAACTCCATTGACAATTCGATGAGCACCAAATCGAGACTCCATACGAGTCAACCCTATTTGATGAGCATCATGGTCATTCAAAATGCATTTAAAAAAACACATACACCCCGCGAATCAACCACCTTCATCTTAGAATTCAGGAAATAACTTTAGGCGGTCGCAGTCTAATTTAGGAGATCAGTTACCAAAAAATCTTATACATAAATCTCCATCCTCCATGAATTGTAGCTGCATTGTTGCACTAAAAGAATCTAGGATTCTTTACATGAACTTTTACTCCAAAACAGGAACCAAATTTGAGACAATGATCAGTAACAAGTTGGCGATATACATAATATCTAGAAAAAAAAGTAAAAGTAAGGTAGGAAACAAAAATGAATAAACCCTACTGTAGTTACAAATAAAGAAATTGGAGTCAAGCATCAAGTCTTTCCTTCAAACTGAGATTCCATGACTGAGGAGAAAAAGTTAGATGGGATAAACTAAGTAAACATCATCGAAAAGGACCAGGGACCTAGAAAACCTTCAAGGAGAACATCAATCTACTTGAGTTTAGCCAAAATGCACTCGAAATGACTGCAAAATCTACTGATCTACGCAATTAATCAAGGCTCTAGATCGACATGACAAATGCACACCAAGATAAAAATCTCACTACTTATGCAACTTGACCACAAGTAAAGGCACAATATCCACTTCTACAATCACAAAATTCACGACTTTAATGCACTAACACAGAGAAAAGAGAGCCCTTACTGCGAGTAGAAGCCTAAGGAGAAACCTTTCGGTCACCAACACAGACTCCGCCGCCAGCAATTTCGCCATGGAGTAGAAAGCAGCAGCTCCATCGCTCTTGCTTAGACACAGCGCCTCCATACCTAGAAACGAATCGCTGCAATCCATAAGAAGCAGCAACAAAGGGGTAGCAAAATACCATCTCAAAGCTGGACACACGGAAGAATCAAGGGAAGACAAACCTACTGGAGTTGAAGAAGAGAGGAAAATGGAAAGGAGAGCACTTCAGATCGAAGCAAGAGCGCGAGATCTCCCGTTTGCCCTCTCTGGCGAGACACGAGGATTTGATTTAGGGTTTTGAGGGATTGAGCTCCTGTGCGGAGGATCCTATCCAAGAAGTCGTATGTGTCGCGGAGATTTGAAAATTAATCCTACGGTACTCAAGTAGCTTGCACCTCGAATGGAGGATTGTAAGGACGTAAATTAGACGAGAACTTGGATAGGATCGTCAATGAGTTTAGGGTTATCGGGCCGTGGACTTGTGAATAACAGCTGGCGCCGCTTACCAAAAGCTGAATCAGTTGAGAGAAGTCAAAACCAATCCGAATCTAACGAGGATTCTCAGAGAATCCACAAATAATTTATACCAATTCTTAATAATAATTTTATCAAATAAAATTATACAAACTCAATTATGATCGATTATTATTATTTATTTATAAATCGAGCCCAACCGAATAAATTTACTGAATCAAATTGAATTAATAAAAAGACTCGATCAAAGTTAAATTTAGTTTGCTTTATTTTTTAATTGAAACAAATAATTGGCACCTCTAAAATTAGTATCATATTAATTTAAGATAAAAGGAGCACAGAGAAATAAAGGTATTGATTGTACAGCTCCCTGACAAACTCCGGTGGCCAATGCGACTTTAATCGATGAATATCGCTAAAATTCTATGACAAAAAATTTAAAATTTGAGTTCACTAACAGGTGTCTCAAGACTAACAGTAGTAGGGTTGGCCGTAAAAGGGTTAAGTCAAGTTAAAATTTAAGATATTCAAGTTTATTCGATAAGATAAATCAATCTAAGTCGAGTGTAAAATGATGATAAAAGATAATTTATTCATCGTCAGCATCTCTGTCAACCCGTCTCAGGATCGACGTGAAAGATGTAAAGTACGGGATTATTAGTCCTGATGCTATGGCTAGTACGTGCGGAGGACGAATACATTATTTTTGTCAGATTATGATCCCAAACAGTAGTGGTTCAAATAATTATTCAAGTTTGATTTGACTTTTTTTTATGAACTTAAATATAATTTATTTAAATATTATTAATGTCTCAATTTAAATTTATTTAATTATTTAAAATTTTATATTTTTTAAGTTCATACAATTTGTTCACGAAATTATTTATTAATAGTTTACAATTTACTAATTTTGGAGTGAAAGATGCATGCATTTTGAACCATAAATCCTTAGGAAAAATCTACTGTACCACTACATTATATCCTAAAGTGTTCACTATCACTCTTCATTAACCTTAATAAGTTGAACTTATTTATTCAAATTTATTCATTTAATTTAATTTATATATATTAAACGAACGTAAATATATTTTTATCAATCAAATATTAAATTTAGTTACGAACATGAATGAAAAATTACTATAAACGTAGGAGATACACGATTTAAATAATAAAAAATCTAATATTTAACAATTACTTATAGAGTAATTAGAAAAATCAAAACAAGATACCATATAATCTTAGTATGATCTAATTCAAAATCAATGCAAATCAAACTATCATTAGTTCTCAACAACGGATCGGGTGAAATAAGACCTATAAATAAGTACCTAAAAGAATCTAAAATAATTGTACTGTGTCACTCAGATATAGAAGAACTATCAGAATCCAAGAATTGAAAAGTTTCGTTCATTTATAACTCTAGCTGACACAACTTAAATGATTAAATAATTGTTAGTAAAATTCCAATGGGCGTTTGGTTCAGGATGATATTGATAACCTTAGTTATTTGTCCAAGATAAGTGGCAACGGCGACAAGCAATGATGGCGACAACGAGCAATAGCGAGCGAGCAATGATAACGAGACGAGGAGCGAGTGAGAGGGAGAAGACGACAAAGTAATTGGACAGTGAACTTGGACTATTTAATTAAAAATTTATTAATTTATTCATCGACTCTTAATTTAAATAAGATAGTTTAAATAGACTTTATGGAACCCTAATCAAATTATTCTATTAAAAAATATATAAATCTATTATTAAATTTAAAAATTATAAATAAATCATATTTATTTATTATATATAAATCAAGAGCAATACACTAAATATGCAATTAGATTATATAATGAAATCTTTAAATAATTATTTTTCTTGTATTTATTATCTAAGATTGAATTCAATGATATTAAATAATTATCTAATTAAGATTATATATGATTATTAGAACTGCACCCGTGAGATATTAAAGAAAGATCCGAATTTCAAACGAAATTGAAGGCGAAAGGCTAGTCTTTAGCAAAGAATTAGAATGACACTAATGTCCTGTTTACGTTGAAGAATCAATAAAAAAAAAAGAACGAGTTTGATTTGTTTTATTTTTTATTTTTATTTTTTAGAAAACCGTCTAGGCTACGTTTGATATATTTATTTTCTATTTTCATTTTTCAAAAAATATAACGTTTTTTAAAAAACTAGATAATGAAATAACATTATTTTATAGAAAATAAGAAAATATGATTTTTCAGAAAATCAAAATAGAAAACCGAACAAATTAAATGCTCTCACATTTTCTTATTTTTTAAAAAATAATTTTAGTTTATTTTCTAATTTTTTAGAAAATGTTATATTTTTTTAAAAAATAAAATTGAAAACTATAAATCAAATATGTTTTTAAAAAATCATATTTTCTTTAGAAAAGGAAAATAAAAACAAGCGTTTGGGGGCGTACCAAACGGTCTAAAATTTTCGGTTTACTTAGAGCGAATCAATTGCGGCCGGCCGAGTTTTTTTATCCAAAATTGGACGGAAGGGCCATGAACCATGCAATCCGTCCCGGCCCACGGCCCCGCCACCGGCGGCGACGCCTGCTTGTCCGCCGTCGGCATCCGCCAACTCGCCGCTTCCGGACGCCACCACCAGGCCCTCACCCTTCTCCGTCACACCCTTCTCCTCTACCCTCAGCCGCCAATCCCTATTGCCTCCCTCCTCCCCTCCGCCCTCCTCGCCGCCGCCGCCCTCTCCCTCCCCGCCGCCGCCTTCCAACTCCACGCCATCTCCCTCAAGTTTGGGCTCCTTCCAGCCGACGCCTACGTCCTCACCACCGTCGTCACCGCCTACTCCCGCCTCCGCCTCCTCCCCCTCGCCTGCCGCCTCCTCGACGAGCTCCCTGCCGCCGAAATCGCTACCTCCGCCTTCAACGCCCTCATTTCCGGCCACGCCCTCGCATCCTCCCCCTCCCCCGCCGCCCTCGCCACCTTCCGCCGCATGCGACTGTTGCGTGCCTATTTCGACGACGTCACCTTCCTCGCGCTCCTCCCCGCCGCTCCTCCGGCGTCACTTCCGCCGCTCCACGGCGTCGCCTTCAGGTCATCTCTCGCCTCCGCTCCTTCCGTCTCGAACTGCCTGCTTTCATGCTTCTCCAGAATCGGCGCAGTCGATGTGGCTCGCCAACTGTTCGACGAAATGCCCGACCAACGAAAAGACCTTGTTTCCTGGAACGCCATGATCTCCTGCTATGCCCAGAATGGCCTCGCTCATCAAGTGTTATCTCTCTACGACAAGATGAAGGAATCTCCCTCACTAGAACCAGATGCCATCACACTCATCGGCGTGCTCTCCTCCTGCGCCAACCTCGGTGCCCACTCCATTGGACGGAGAATAGAAAGTTTCATCAACCAAAAAGATTCATATACTTCCAACACTCACATAAAGAACGCACTTATCAACCTGCATGCAAAGTGTGGAGATTTGGCTAGAGCACGGAAAGTATTCGATGAAATGCATCAGAGAACGATAGTTTCATGGACAGCAATGATTGCTGGATATGGCTTGCATGGACATGGCGATGAAGCACTGTTTCTGTTTGATAAAATGTTGGAGGCAGGAATCAAGCCTGATGAAGTCGTCATGGTTAGTGTATTGTCAGCTTGTAGTCACGTAGGGATGACCGACAAAGGAATTGAGCACTTCTCTTCCATAAAGACAATGCATGGTATAATGCCAAGTAGAGAGCACTATGCTTGCATGGTAGACCTTTTGGGTCGTGCTGGCCGGCTGAAGGAGGCTTGGGATTTGATCGCGTCAATGCCGATGGAGCCTGATGGTCCCATTTGGGGCGCGTTGTTGGGTGCATGCAAGATCCATAAAAATGTGGAATTGGGAGAGCTTGCTTTTGAGAAAGTCAGTAAGCTTGATCCGACAAATGTTGGCTACTATGTGCTTCTGTCAAACATATACTCGGACGCTGGGAGGTTGGATGGTGTGGCGAGAATTCGGGCTATAATGAAACAAAATGGACTAAAGAAAGACCCTGGATGTAGTTATGTTGATTATAAGGGTAAGGTTCATTTGTTCATGGCCGACGACCATTCTCATCCACAGGCAAATTGTATTTACAAGATGATTCTTCAGTTGGAGGCTATGATCAAGAATGATAATGGGGTGAATAGAAATAAGATGATGCAAAATTTGCCAGTGACAGGTATTCATAGTGAAAAGTTGGCACTTACTTTTGGTCTCCTGAACACTGAATCTGGGGAAGAAATTGTGGTGATCAAGAACTTGAGGGTATGTGAGGACTGCCATCATTTCATGAAGACGGTCTCCTATATTGTTAATCGAAAATTCATTGTGAGGGATGCAAGTCGCTTCCATCATTTTGAAGGAGGGACATGTTCTTGCAAAGATTATTGGTGAATTTTTCCAGTAGCACTCCTATTGTAGAAATTCCGCATACGCTGCTTCAGCAACCACATTAAGTTTGCTTCACTCCTATTGTAGAGATTGATGCCCTGTCACTTTGCTCACTCAGTTTTATCTGAGATAAGATCTTTGTTGATAAATGTTACATAAGTTCTGGAAGTTATAAGCACTTTAAGCCTCTGATAACTTAATCTGTTCGAAACTACATGATCAAGATAGCCAACATGTCTCAAAGTTCTCAATTTGCTTATACAGTAATCTTACTTCAGGAAAAGAGGGATTAGTCGATAGGTAGCTTTGTTATTGTTGGATGTGAGTTATGTGATATCCTGTTCTATTTAATGCATAGCTTAGTGAAAGGCTTTGTAAAGCTATCAACAGTTCATTCTTTAATAAAGGTGTGAAAGTTTCACATTCATTGAAACACTGGGCTATTAGTGTTGTTGTGGGTTCTAAATGTTTTATCCCAAACTCTCTTGTTGGTGTTTCTATTCTCCCAGATTAATGCGTTCGGAAACGAGATATCTGTATATATATAGTTGAATTATAAACTCAATCTATTTTGTTACTGTAAGATAAATTAATATTAGTTTATTTCCTGAAGATAATTGTAATGTCGAAGTGTTGTTTCCTGATATTAGTTTATTTACTGTAAGATTATTTCTATTTTTTCCCTCCTATAAAATTTATATTTTGATTTTTTTTCCTAAATGCAAATTTTACAATTTATCCCCCTCAAACTTTGTTGTTCGGTCCAAAAATGGAGCTTTACAAGAAGCGGCAAACTTTTCGGGCCGTAAAATCAAAAGTTTTCTTTTTTAAATAGGTGCTCCTAATTAACAAAAGAATACTCCTTACTTTTAAATCACTTTTAGGAAATATTTGGGAGAATTTTTAATTCTTGAAAAGTAATTCTTATAGAGATTATCTCGAAATCATTGAAAAACTAAAACATAGAGTATTTTAAAATAGAAGTGAAAAACTTATATAAGGTAAAATTTGAGTATTTGATGAATAATTATTTTCAGCTTAATTTTTTAGTTAAATGACAATAATATTTTTAAACTATATAAATTAATTTTTTTAATTATTTAAATATAATTTTGATACACCTTCAATAATGTTTTATATATTTATTATTATATTTTAAATATTATATCAAAATTATTATTATTTAATAATATATATATATGTTTAAAAAAATATAAAATTAATAAATTTAAAAATTTAAAAAAATGGCAAAATCTATAAAAATTTATAAAAATATGTATAAAAAATTCTGAAAATATAAATTATATAAAAATATAAAATTTTATTTAAAAATGTGGCGATAATTATGTAAAATGATAAATTTATTAAGGGTATAAATATCAATTTTTAATTCTAGATGATAAGTAAAAAAGCAAAAACAAAAAAATAATCAAATTCTTACTTCCAACTTTTGAATAAAAGTTACAAAAATTAAAATAGAATTTGACATTTACAAATACTTAAAAATACTTCTGTATAACTAGAATCTAAAAAACAGCTAACAGAAGCTCTCCCAAATACTCTCTTAAACTTATTATAGATTATTACTTACAAGTACTCACGATTATTTTATTATAACATACACTAAAGGTGTATTATAAAAAAATTTATAATGACTAAATAAATTTTTATATAAGTATTTTTTTATATAATATTTTTAATTAGAATAAAAGAATTAGTTAACTAGCAAAGTCCACTTTTAATGCTCTTTATACAATTAAGGCGGTCTTTGGAAAAAAAAAGAAGTCCATGGTCGTAATAGTTGCACGAATCTCAAGCTGATTTAATCATGCTATGATCACTTCATCGCCGTCCACGTGGCATGTGTGATCGCCTATAAAAGTCGGGTCTCATCGCCCGAGCCTCCACGGGACCCCAATACGTTTGTTGACCGACTCATCCTCAACACAAGAAATCAATGGCGGCCTCGCTCTGCCACTTCTCTCCGGCCGTCTCCTCCTCCTCCTCCTCTCTCTTCGTCGGATCCAAATCCCGATCCCTTCTCCTCGCCGTCTCCCCCTTCAAGAACTTCCCGTCGAAGTCCAGTCTCTCCGCCTCCCGCCCGTGGACCAGGAGCTATGCCGTCTCCAACGACGCCGCCGCCGCCTTCTTCTCGGTCGCCTCCCCATCCGATCTGAAGGAATCGCCTTCTCTGGGGGAAACCACTCGCCCAGACTTCCCCATCCTTCGCCAGGTAGGTGATCGATGTCCAGTCCGTGCTCGAGTCAGGGCGTCCATTTTCTTCCTGCACTTATGTGGATTTTGTCCTCGTTTCGGTTGTGTTGGATACCATTTGTTTCCGACTATTTTTTTTTTCTGGTTTAACAAATTGGATGTTTTCTGAGAGCTAAAGATTCTTTCTTTCCTATCTCACCCTTTTAGGTGGTTAATGGATTCAACCTGGTTTATTTTGACAATGCTGCGACATCTCAGAAGCCTTCTGCTGTTATCAAAGCCTTGAGTGAATACTATGAATTGTATAATTCAAATGTTCACCGTGGCGTACACTATTTGAGGTGCTATGCCCTTCTTCATGCCAAATCAATCACAATTACAGGACAACTTTACCTTTATGTTCATGGGAACTTACTATTTGTATCTGCACGGACCTTTCCACCATCTTAGGATTATGAACTAGGTCTGAAGGAGTAGTCTAGTCACTCAATACTATTGGAGTGTCATGAAATATCTCTAATTATTTTTATGGATTCAGCAATTCTCTTGTGGTTGGTTAGATAATATTGCTGCAGTAGAATAGAACAAAAACAAGTGTTGTAGTAGGTTTTCATATCTACCTAAATGGGTTTCCATATATGTTGTTTCTTTATTGAATGGTGAAAGAATCAACATACATATAGTATCATTTGACCTAATTACGACAACTAAGGATTAAGACTATCATTAACTATTGATTAGAGGAATATCCATGTTTGTGTGCTAATATACATATTTCTTGATACAATTATATGATAACAAACTTTTACATGTTCATCAAACCAATTCAATGACAAGAAGTTAAAAGTTCATGCTATTTAAACAAGTACTATGATTATCCGTCCTAAGTTTTTATGAGGTTTTAAAATTGATTTAATGTGTCTGCTTATATGTATGCTGCTGAATCAGTGCAAAGGCAACGGATGCATATGAAGAAGCGAGAAACAAAGTTGCCAATTTTGTCAATGCTGCAGATCGAAGAGAGATCATATTCACTCGCAATGCTACAGAAGCTATCAATCTAGTAGCCTATTCATGGGGTGTATTAAACTTAAGGCCTGGGGATGAGGTTAGTTTCCTATCAATGCTCGTGTTGTGTGAATCTTACGTACTTGTGGGCGCATTATTTTTTGCTATGCAGCAACTTTTGATCAGTTGCAAGCACAGAACTGTTAGACAGTTGTTTATTGCTATTCATATTCTCATTTTACTATGCTCACATTCTCAGCCTCAATATAATTTATTTTTTCTGCTTCTTTCTCCTTTTTAGCTGGTTTGTTGCTCCTCTTTTACCGTATGATCTTTCTGATTCTTGTTTCATTGTAGATAGTCCTCACAATAGCTGAGCATCATAGTTCTATCGTTCCTTGGCAAATTGTCGCTAAAAAGACAGGTGCTGTTCTGAAGTATGTTGAATTGACAAATGAAGTCCCTGACCTTTATCAATTCAAGGGACTCCTTTCAAAGAACACAAAGCTTGTAGTTGCACATCATGTCTCTAATGTGCTAGGTAGGTCTTGCTCTAACCATTTTATTATTTTATTACCCTCTTCCTAGTATTGTATTAGACTCTTTAAACTTGTTTGTGTACAAGTACATGTATGATACTAGTCTTTGCACCATCGGGAGTATACCTGATAAATTCTTATTAATTGAATCAAATGCAACACTAAATTTCTTCATGGATAATAGATCTTAATAGTACTAAGTGTATGCTATTTTCAAACAACGATGAGGAATGTTTGGATTAAGTAAACTTGAAACTAGAATTTTGGTTACAAATCTTAGAAACTAAGGGTGCGTTTGGTTGAAGTTATCATGTATAACTTTAGTTATGTGATTAAGGTAATCACATAACCAAGGTTATGGGAAATGAAACATAACTTAATGTTATTTGGTTCAATTTAGATAATCAAATAAAATTTTATTTGTTTGGAGGTAATAGAATACAATCTAGGATTTTACCGTATTACTCTTTAGTTTAATATAAGCATTATAATATTGTATGCTTGTCTAAATTAAAAATAAAAAAGGATAATATTTTATACTTATTTACATTCTCAATTTAAGTTTAAAAAATTATATCAGTCGTCGGATCAACGATCTACGATTATATTTATTTTAATTTTTAAAAAATTATATTGTCACTGGCCGTCGGCTGCGGTTGGCTACGGCAATGATCTGTAATATAATTAATTATTAGGGGTAGTTTTGTCTTAAAGAGTAAATATTGAGGGATAATTTGGGGAAAAAAAATTTCATAACCTCGGAATCAAGAAAAACCTCACTTTTCTAAAGTTTTCCGATTCTTGGTTGCATGTCCCTTTTGCTGACATGTCGTGTATGAATGATTACTTGGGAATCACTGATTATCCAAACCAAACAAGATTTTTTTTTTTTATAACCAAGGTTATCATGTATAACCCCCAACCAAATGCACCCTAAGAGTTTTAACCTGAATTGACTAAGACAATTTATCTGAAAGTAAGTTCACTAATAAAAAAAACATTTTTTGGAATAAATATCCCTGTAAGGATTTTGGATTATTCAGAGATGAGGATAGATGGATAAAAATATTATTAATAGGTAATTAGATAAGACTGGATGCTTAAAATGGAGAAGTGCTTTTGGAGGATTGTGTGATTATCTATGCTCCTCAAGCTCAAAGGATTGTTCTATAAGAATGTGATACTACTAGCAATGTTTTATCAGTCTTGAAGTTGGATTGTTGAGAACTAATTTCTCTACAAAATTAGTGGCAATGATGCAAACATAGAGATAGATCCATGTGTTTATTAGGAAAGACAAAAAGAAAAATGTATCTTAAGATATTATGGACATCTTAGAAGTCAGTTGAGTAATGTTCCTATTGAGGGGTGGAGGAAGAACAAAAAAAACTTTACATAACATGGAAAACTGATTTAACAATCTTAGGTATTATTAGTAACATAATCTTAGTGCACAATGGGATAGGGTCCATATAACTAAACTCAAGTAGTTGGGTTTACTAGCTGCTGCTAGTAACTTGTAAATTTCACTGCTGAAAATAATTGAAAATTTTCTGTGTATTTTTGCTTCATGGCATCAGGTGTGTTTTTTTGCTTCCATGATGTCAGGAATGAACACAGACAAACAAATAGTATTTCTTTCCTCAATTCTTAAGACTGTGCACAGAAGAAGTTATAATCGAAGTGAAAATAAGAATATATCAGTATACCTACATGTTCTGCTGCCAAACTAAACCACTCTTATATCTACGATGTTAGATGCTCAAATTGCTGGTCATTTGATCCTTAATTCTTTGTGTGTTCTATGACATATCGTAATGTGATATGAGCAAACATGACTCCAAGTACATTTTCAGGTTCTGTTCTTCCAATCGATGAGATTGTAGACTGGTCACATAAGGTTGGTGCAAAAGTTCTGGTGGATGCTTGTCAGAGTGTTCCTCACATGGTAGTAGATGTACAGAAACTTAATGTTGATTTTCTGGTCGCCTCGTCACATAAGGTGTGATTTTTGTTATTATTTGCTAGTTTTCTCCTGAAAGCACTATATTAGGTCTTATTAATCATCTTCCAGATGTGCGGGCCTACGGGCGCTGGTTTCTTGTATGGTAAAATCAATCTCTTGTCGTCAATGCCTCCATTTTTAGGTGAAGTGTAATGCTTGTACTACTACTATATTGCATCTTCGGATTCTACTTTATTGGCTAACACACTTTTCGGGCAGGTGGTGGCGAAATGATATCCGACGTGTTTCAAGATTATTCAACCTATGCTGAGCCACCTTCCAGGTCAGGATTAGTTTCCTCTTCTTTTTTGACGAGATATTATCAATAAATTGTTCGGGAGAAGTTGCTTCATCAATTGACGCAGAGTGGTTTTCATCCAAGTCCTAAATAGCCAATTTGAAGATTGTGAATTTTTTGGGGAATGATGTTTACAAATTATTCTTTTTAATTAAATTAATATAAGCCATAATATAATTAAGCTGCTTTATCTTACTCAGTGTATTTAATGTACTTAAATGATGTTTGGATGCCTTGTTCATAGTAGCTGATATGATTGAGCTTTTGCTTAGGCAGATTTGAAGCTGGAACTCCTGCTATCGCGGAAGCTATTGGTTTGGGGGCAGCAATTGATTATTTGTCGAGCATTGGAATGGAAAAGATCCATAATTATGAGGTTCGTTTTTAACTTGCTAGTTCTTTTCATCTTGGCGAACCATAGAAAGTGCAGGACCTTCTTAGTTTTTACATATCAAGAGGATTTATTGAATAAAAAGCACTCTCTCTCTCTCTTTATTGTCGAATTCTAGCTAAGAATATCGCTAAATATGACTTCTCAACTGATGTTTTTTTTCTAAGGTCTGTTCAGAAGATGTTCTATAGTGATTGTCTATAGAGAATTTTCTCGAACACCCATTGTTGTTAATGCCACCTCTCTAACTCATCCTTTGCAGAAGGAACTGTCAGAATATCTATACTATCAACTTAGTAGTGTACCCAACATTCACATCTATGGTCCTGCTCCTTCGGATACGGTTCATCGAGCTGCTCTTTGCTCATTTAATGTCGATAACATCCATCCCACGGATATCGCAACATTCCTTGATGAACAGGTAAGCAAACAACTTGGATCTGCAAAGTAACTCTTAAGTTGAATTGTTCTACATATGATAAATGACAACACCTACTACTGTCACAGAACAAATAAGTAAAAAAAAAAAGACACATTACTATCGTCTACACTTACAAACACATTATTTTTCTTTCAGCATGGAGTGGCTGTTCGTTCAGGACACCATTGTGCTCAGCCTCTACACCGAGCCTTAGGTGTCAATGCGAGTGCGCGTGCTAGTCTTTACTTTTATAACACAAAAGAAGAAGTGGACACTTTCATTCAAGCACTTAAAGATACTATTGAGTTTTTCACCACTGCTGCGTAAGTTACCCTTAGATGCATCAAGCTCCTATGTATTTGTAAATGCTAGCTTTAGATCTATGTATACTTAAGTCTCTGTTAAAACTAGAGGAAGTAGATTACCTTTAGATGCAATTTTTATTTCCTTTAGAATAAAGTCAAGTGCATTTGTACTCTTTTACATGAAACAACAATCTTTTTCTGTTCATGACATAGGAAACTCAGCATGTGTGTGAAAAATATATGTGTCAAACTCGTGCCTTCTTTATATTAAAGCAGGAGTGGAACTGATAAGTTTGGTTTGTTGAGGATCTAGATATGGTTAGTCAATTGAGATAAAATTATGGACACCCCTAGAATTAGGCATTGCCCAAGTCATGAATAGAAGACAAAGGCACTTTCTATTCTATGGCCAAAAGTATGAAATAACTAAATTCAAGAAAGATATGTAGGCTTGTTTCTAACTATTTCAAGTTGTGCCTTGCTCGGCCGGGAGATGTGTCCTAAGTCCATTTGTGGCTTTAGTCCAACACAAGACTAGTCATTTTTATATGGAACTGTCTAAATTACCATTACTCTGAGGAACAATAAGATGATTAGGATTCAAATTCCAAATAGAACGAAATATCTTGGATGACAACTTCTGAATGTGCATAAATTGTGTTCCAAATTTATCTAATAGATGCACTAAGAGGGAAGGCCATCTATCTCAAATAAAATATGGATTATAAAAAATGGTCAAAAAAATTCAAAAGAATAATAAGAGAATCAATGTTTGAATCTCAAATGCAACAAATATCTTAGAAATCAACTTCTGAATGCGCATAAGCTGTGCTCGGTGGGCGAATTAGAGACAAACTCATCTACCTTGAGGATTATCCAAGCCAAGCCTAAACACTTGAATTTTTCAAAATGACTTTGGAAGATTTTTATCTCACACAAAATAGTTTATATAGCAAAAAATTTAAAGCAAAATGTGACTTAGCATAGGATGGTAACCCATAACAAGAAGATCAAGCCACAACCCACAAGGAAAAAATGACACGAGTCTACAAGACACTCTAAATTCCATATTCAAAGGATCAGCTAATGCCACTTAAACAACTGATCAAGATCATGTTGTCCACAATTGAGATCAAAGTTAACTTTGTCCCTCAAATAATTACCTCCTTGATCAACACTTGCAAAATGAAAAAGATAAATCAAGCGTGGAAATCTAGGAATACCGAACCCCAAAGGTAAAATTTCTAGGAAAAAGCAGCAGAAAATTGAAGGGGGAAGCATGAAGGAGTTGTGCCTAATCTAGATCTCAGCGTCAAACCCCAAAATGTTTGAAACCTGAAGTAGGAAGAACAACGCGCAAGATCAGAGGCAGAAAGAACAGATCGTTGGGGTTCGGCAACAATCGACCGAGAAGCCAATGCAAGGGCGAGAAGAATCAACTCACCGTCGCTGGCGGGCGAGGGGGCGGGAGCATTGGGCTGGACGCTGGACGCTGGACGGCCGGAAGGGCGAGGGCCAAGGCGATAAGCGAGGGGGCCGCCGAGAGGAACGAAGCCCATCTCCTCCGGGATCTCCCTCTGCTCCCTCGTTCCTCTCCGACGCAGCCAGCCCGGGTCGGGTTTCACTATTTATAGCAGTTTCGACATCGAAATAACGGGCCGTGACGGCGAAGAAAACGGCACGCCATCTCAGGCGCTTCCGCCTCTCCGCGCTCCGCGGGCTGCTCCACGCTCGGACCGCCGGCCCGAGTCGACTGAGCCGCTCGATCGATAACCAAACTGCAACGGAGAATCAACAAGAACACCAAAAACCAACACCGCCTCAACTATTTTCGATCGATTTCTTTCCATAAAATTTCATGAAAAAAACCAGTAATTTTTTTTCTTCAAAGTTTTGATCTTTTTAGGCGGTGCATAGTTGTCGACAGCTGATGTTTATTTTTAGAGCCTCTGAACTCGATTTTTCTATCAATATTTCGATCGAGAAATCAAAGATGATTTAGCTGGAAAAATGCGTATAAACCGATCCCAAATTATACACTTTACCAGATTCTATTCTTCGTCTCCATCTCCGTTTTTAGCCCTCTGTCGATCAATGCCTCTGATGGATTCTTAATTTCGAATCGCAAGCTTCTGGTGTTAGAGTACGTTCCTCGCCTCATTTCAGATTCAATCTGTTTTTCTCTTCGAATCGAGATGCCATTGCCGTTGTTTCTGTGAATTCTCGAAGGAAATTTTACGGTGGGAAGCGGCAAGAAAAGGGGGAAGAACATTGAAAATCGATTCCTCCCCATTTCCCCCTTTTTTTTAGGTTTTATCTTTGATCTTCTCTGGTCTCGTACCTCCGTAAAACAGTGAAGGAAAGTAGCAATTTGTCGGAGGAGGAAGAAATCGATCTTCCATCTCCACCCCGCCACTCGATTCGCCGATGGAGCAGTTCCGGCTGGCCGGAGAAGCTCTGGGCAGCATCAAGGCGCTGATGGTGTTCCAGGACGAGACCAGCGTCAACCAACGCCAGTGCGTCCTTCTCGTCGACGCCTTCGATCTCGCCTTCCGGAGCGTGGCGCAGGAGATGCGGAGCCGCCTGAGGTTCGACGAGAAGCTCACCAAGTGGAAGGCCCTGGAGCACCCTCTCCGCGAGCTCCACCGGATATTCCGGGAGGGGGAGCAGTACGTCCGGCAATGTCTGGAGCCGAGAGACTGGTGGGGGAAGGCCATTGCCCTAAACCAGAACACCGACTGCATCGATGTCCACCTCCACGACCTCCTCTGGTGCCTCTTCGTGGTCATCGAAGCCATCGAGAACGTCGGCGAGATCACCGGCACCGACCATGAAGACCTCAACAAGAAGAAGCTGGTGCTCTCCAAGAAGTACGAAAGGGAATGGATCGACCCTAAACTCTTCCAGCTCAAGTTCGGGAAGCTCTACTTGGCTTCTCAAGATCTATGCAGTAGAATCGATGCAGCATGGAAGGAAGATCGATGGATGCTATCAGAAACCATAGCCGAGAAGAGAAGGCCAGGGTCGTCCAAGCCCTTGTCGAAGCACGAAAGCCGGCTCGCCGACGTCCTCGTCTCGCCGAAAGGGAAGCTCTTTCCTTGCTCAGTGCTCACCGGATCGACCGACTACCAATTGAGGAGGAAGTTTGGCCCTGCAAACAGCTACAAGGAAGTGCAGTGGCTGGGGGAGAGCTTTGCAGTGAAGCATGTCATCAGGGAGATTGAACCGCTGATGCCTGAGATTGCTCTCCTGTCGTCGATCTCGCACCCGAATGTGGTGCACTACTTGTACTCGTTCGCCGACGAGGAGAAGAAGGAGTGCTTCGTGGTGATGGAGCTGATGAGCAAGGATCTCTCAACCTACACGAAAGAAGTTAGCTCCGCGCGAAGGAAGACCCCCTTCCCCTTGTTGGTGGCAGTCGATACGATGATTCAGATCGCGAGAGGAATGGAGTATCTTCACTCGAAGAACATCTACCATGGCGAGTTGAACCCCTTGAACATATTGGTCAGGCCGAGGATTGCTTCGCCGGATGGAAATTTGCATGTCAAGGTTTCTGGTTTTGGGTTGGCGCCAATTAAGAATTTCAAATCTTCATCCAATCAAGCGAGTGCGGTGAACCCATGCACTTGGTATGCCCCGGAAGTTCTGTTAGAGATGGAGCGGTCCGGCGGCGATGGCATTGGCATCTCCAAGTGCACCGACAAGGCCGATGTGTACAGCTTCGCGATGATTAGCTTCGAGCTATTGACAGGGAAAGTTCCCTTCGAAGACAACCGTCTACAAGGAGACAAGATGAGCAAGAACATAAGAGTCGGGGAGAGGCCTTTGTTTCCTTTTCCACTCCCCAAGTACTTGACTGACCTAACAAGGAGGTGTTGGCACGCCGATCCATCTCAACGACCGAGCTTCTCTTCCATTTGTAGAATTCTCCGGTACACGAAACGGTTCTTGATCATGAATCCGGACCACAGCCAGCCGAACGCACCAGTGCCGCCCGTGGACTACTACGACATCGAGATGAGTCTCTCGCGGAGATTTGCGAATTCGGGTGTCTCCGAAATCCCCTTTCAGATGTATGCTTACCGGGTTATCGAAAGGGAGAAACTCGCCGCCCATTTTCGGGACAGGAACTCAGATTCAGGGAGCGAAGGAACAGCCTCATTGTGCAGTGATGAGAGTGCAGGTTCAGCTCCTTTGGACTCGGTTAAATCCGCACCCTTTGCTTGTGAAACTAACAGGACTCCAACAAAGAAAACCAATGGCATGTTCAATAAGCTACAAGGTAAACCGACTGGTCGGGTGTGTTTGTTCATTTAAAACTCTTCCTTCCTTACCTGGCCAGCATTGTGCTATCCCTGCAGGCCAGCAGCAACAGAGAACGAGGTCCTTGATGCAGTCGCAACTTGCATCGCCGCGGCGGAGTCTGAGGACGAACTCTGAGAAAGTGCAGAAAACTCTGATGAGCTCGAGGAGGAGGATGGCCGGGCATGCTTATGCTTCTGATTCGGAGCTGATCACATGAAGCCACAGCCATCCTCTCTAGAAGTGAACGACTGATTTTCATTGAGGCAAAGGAGGGAGGGTGTGCTTTTGAATTGTAAAATGAGGTGAGAACTTAAGTGCCCACACACTTGGGATGGTTATTTCTTAAGAAATGTATGTGTTGCACTTTCGCGATAAAATTGTACACTTTTAGATTTACGAGTGAATGAGAAGTTAATATCTGATTTTGAATTACTCGGGCGATAGACGAGAATGTAAGTAATTGTGGTTCGAGATTGAATCGCGGTAGGACAAGGGCATAAGCTTGTATAGACGAGCATAGTTTATGAACACGAATAGGCAAGTATTAATCGTGCAAGTTGGCATTGAAACAACATCACATTAAATTTATTTATTTTTTCTAAAATGAATTTTAAGTTTTTTTTACAGCATTTAACCAAACCATGTATTTGGTTTTGTGTACTATCCAAAATGTGTACTAATCTCTAAGTTCTTCTTCATCTCCATCTTGACGAGTTTCCTCCATCGTCCTCTTCTCCTCTGCTCAGTGCTGCAAAGAGACACGGTAAGTCGGCAATAGTTTGAGATAAAGGTTAGAGTTTTGGATCAATTCGTGGTGGACTCTGAGAATCAATAGTGTTTCTGATCAAGATTTGGAAGAAAGCGAATGACATGGAAGTCGTAGCGAGCTATGCCAATGACACTGACTTGCGGGTTGGTCTGTCGGGCTACGATGAGTCAAAGAAGCCGATCACAAGGGGCGGAAAATGAGCGCTTTTGGAGGATGAGATTAACTTCGTCGATTTTTGCCAGAAGGTGACTCTCCACAGGAGTGTCAGTGTATCCCCAATGGCGAAGTGAGTTTTTGAATTCAAATCAAAGATGTGAACTTTGTGTGTTTTAGGATTATTTTATTTTATTTATCAGTAGTTGTTTGATGAAATGTCAAGACGCAACTGAAAGCAGAGACGGAGGCGAATGCCACTTGGTTGTTTGTGAAGGTTAGCAACGGAACGGGTACAAGGAGCTCTTGGGAGGCCTTAGATAGCATGTTCAAATGATTTACATTAGGTAAGCAAGTATGATTTAAATTCTACTACTATCACAAACTGATATGTGTTTGTTTTCTCAATAAGTATTATTGTAAATTATTGATTCTCATATTTCTTGCAAAAGATTAAAAATGTGGAATCGTCACCTTAGCGGCCCCTTGGTCCCGACCCCATAGATTTCTAGAGAGAGACAAACCACAGTTATCACTAGTGTGGTAAGGCGCCTGGGGTCGAGGGAATTAATACCAGCAGACCAGGGTTTTATCCCCATGCATAACTGGTGACCCTCGATCCTGTGACCCTCGAACATGTGACCAGGGTTTTGAACCTGTGACCACTTTTGGACGAAATCAACTAATGGACCTTCGCTATTCAAAAAATCAAAAATTTGATATCTTTGAAAAAATAGAAGTCCAAGGAACATAGTCATGATATCGATCGGTGAGTATAATCATCATGACTCTTATAATATGCTTTTGACATCATTTATCATGCTTGAATCAAGTTGAAAAGAAAATCATCTCTCAATATAGTGTATCTCATTGATATTTGAGTATCTGAAAAAAATTTAAATGATATCTTTTGAGCTTGAAACTTGGCCGTCATGAGTTTCACTCTATAACAAGTTGTAGATTTTTGTACGAGTTTCGATTTAATATATTATGAACTTAAAGTTATAATATGTCAAATCGTGCATCTAATGATTCAACCCTAGCCAAAAGTTATGATCTTTCAAAGTTTATAATTTAATATTCACGTTTTGACAGCTACAAAATCGTAATCAGCTAAGAAATCATAATTGCTACAATGTGAATATTTAACCTTAAACTTTAAGAGGTTTTAATCTTAAGATCAATCTTCCTCGTGTAAGATGCCTTGTCCATGCTAACTTTCACAAATAACCATGTGCCACTTGCCTCCGTCTCTATTTTCAGTTACACCTTGATATTTCATCAAACAACTACTGATAAAAAAATAAAATAAAATAATTCTAAAACACACAAAGTTCATATATTTGATCCGAAATAAAAAACTTACTTTGTCACCAAGGATGCACCAACACTCCTGCGACCGACCAGAGTCACCTTCTAGTGAAAAATCGATGAAGTCAATCTCATCCTCCAGAAGCGCTTATTTTTCGCCTCTCGTGGTCGCCTTCTCTGATGTATCGAAACCTAGTAGACCAAGTCGTAGCTCAGTGTCCTTGATGTAGCTTGTCACAACTTTCATGCCATTCATTTTGTTCCAAATCTCGATAGAAATACCACTGATTCCCAGAGCCTACCACAAATCGATCCAAAGCTCTAGCCTTGAAGTCAAATTGTTGTCGACTTGCTGTGTCTCTCTGTGTCAATGGACGGAGGTGAAGGGTATGATAGAGGAAATTCATCGATAGTCGAGACGGAGATGAATGTGTCTCTCTGTGTCAATGGACGGAGGTGAAGGGTATGATAGAGGAAATTCATCGATAGTCGAGACGGAGATGAAGGAGGAGAGCTGAGAGACAAGTTTTTTTTAACAAAAACAATAAAATGTTTCGGAGGGGTATTATGGGAAAGAGAATGAGAAGAGATACGTGATTGGTAAATTCGAAAATGAACTATGCATTTTGAGCAATATACCAAACCAAGTACGACGTTTAGTAATTTTTTTATTATAATATAAATTATTAATAAACTTTAATATATATATATATATATATATATATATATATATATATATATATATATATATATATATATATATATATATATATAGATTTCTTATGCTAAGGATCTTCTCATGCAAACTCCATAGAAATATTAACAATTTTTTCGATTTGAATTTTTTTTACTTAACACTGTAACCAACTACTAAACTCTAATGGTAAAATATTAAACGGCGTAACCACAAGCTAAAAAAAAATTAATCAAAAAAATAAAAAAAATCAATCACGTTTGTTACGGACAAGTCCACACAAGACTCGTTCGCAACATAACATAAATGTATATATATGGGATTTAAAGGATTTTATCACGTAAACATCGTGCAAACCTTAACTATTTTTTCAGTTTGAATTTTTTTTATACTTAATACTATAATCCAACCACTAAATCTTAAAAGCAAAATCTTAAATGACGTAACCACAGGCTAAAAAAATTAATGAAAAGAATCCATTCACGTTTGTTGCGGAATCGTCCGCATCATAACATAAATGTATATATATGAGATTTGCTATGCTAAGGATCTTACCGTGCAAATTCTATATAAATCATTTTTTTTGTTTAAAATTTTTTTATTTAACACTATAACCCAATTACTAAACTCTAAAAGTAAAATCTTAAATGGCGTAACCACAAGATAAAAAAAATAAAAAAAACAAAATAATTCATTCACATTTGTTGCGGATGAGTCCTAGGAATGTGTGTGTGTGAGATTTGTTATGTTAGGAATTTTACTTTACAAACTTTGTACAAACTTTAACCATTTTTTCAGTTTGAATATTTTTTATATTTAACACTATAACCCAACCATTAAATCGTACAAGTAAAATCTTAAACGGCATAACCACAAGCTAAAACAATTAATCAAATAAATAAATAAATTCACATTTGATGTGGATGAGTCAACATAGGACTCGTCCGCAACATAACATGAATGTATATATATAAGATTTGATATGCTAACGACTTTACCATGCAAACCTTAACTATTTTTTCAGTTTAAGTTTTTTGTATACTTAATACTATAACCCAAATGTTGGGACTTTGAATAGTTTCTCACCCAATGTTTCGGTTTGCTTCCTACAATGTTAGTGTGCCGAATAGAAATATAATTAAACTAAAATGCTAACAAAGACATAAACCGGTTTAAGGTTTAAGGTGGTCCAGAGATAAAACAACTACTTCACGATAATCCGTAGGTGGACGATCCCGATCCGTCGGTGGATGACTCTCTGGAAAGTCTCCAGCTAGCTCGCGTAGCTCCTTGTGGGTGGAGAAACCTCGTCACAACCTGCACAAGACCTCTAAGTACAAAGACTACTAATTGGCCTCTAACCAAGACCAATATCGTCAACCCTAGTTAATCAAACTGAGCTCCCTTAAATAGAGCTCGTGGTTGAACTAGCCGTTACCAGTCGACTGGTGCAGCTCCACCCGAATTTGAACGTTACAGTTCAACATTCGAATTCCAACCGACACCAGTCGACTGCAAAAAAGATCAGTCGACTAATTTTTCTATGACCTCTACCAGTCGACTGATCTCACATCAGTCGACTAATTTTTCTATGACCTCTACCAGTCGACTGATCCCACATCAGTCGACTAATTTTTCTATGACCTCTACCAGTCGACTGATCCCATATCAGTCGACTAACCAAACCCTAAACCTAGGGTTTCTCATCCCGAGTACAATTCACTCAGCACTCGGACCCTCACAACTCACTTGACTCTTCTTGCAACCTCGACCTATTGCCTTCAAGCCTTCTTCGACTTTGGCTCTCATCCCTCGGATGCATACATGCCTGCGACTCATCTCCACATGTCATCCTCCGCGTATGCCTCGAAGTGCGCTTCCCTCGACTCATTGTTCCTGCCTTATCCGCGATCCATTGAATGCACTATCTTTTACCGGACCTGAAGCCGTTAAGCTAAGTATATGTGTATCCTGTAGAATTTGCACATTCAAATACACATATCAAATATAAAGATGAACATAACTTAAATACTTTGCCCAAATATCAAAACACATAGTCTCACAAATCATAGATTGCCTCAACACCAACTACTAAACTCTAAAGGTAAAATTTTAAACGATATAACCACACGCTAACAAAAATTAATAAAAAAAAAATTATTCATATATATATATATAAATTTATTATGCTAAGGGCCTTTTCTGCAAACTATGTATAAATCTTAATCAATTTTTTGATTTAAATTTTTTTTATACTTAACATAATAATCAAATCATTAACCTCTAAAATTAAAATCTAATTAAAAATAAAATCTAATTAGTACAACCGAGAGCTTAAAAAAATAAAAAAAAAATCTCTCTGTTGTTGCAGGCGCTCATGTTGTCCGCGGCTATTTTAATATTTAGTTAAAGAAAGTTAGTTATATCAAAATTATAATTTTAAATGGGTATTTTTAAAATGACACTAATTTTAATTTTTTATTATTTATTTTTGGGCAGAACTCTACTCTCTAGATGTGAACTGAGTTGATTTCAAACCTCTTTGCCAGATCATCCATTTGAGATTAACTAGCTAAACCCGACATTGCATTGACTTCCACTTTGAATCATTAAATAAGGACCCAAAGTCGCCGCATCCATACGTCAGCTGCCAGCCAACACACCCACTCCGTCCGCGGATAGTTTATGCGCCCTACCGTGGTGCTGATCCATCCACGCTCCGGTTCCGTTCGACGGCGGATGACTCGATCGCTTATAAAAATTTTATGCGTGGAAATCCTCCGGGATATCCAACAACCTCCCCTCCAGGCGCGCTCACACGGCGGCGACTGACTGGCGAGTTTTTGACTGTCGGCGCCGCCTCCCAAATCCCCAATCCATCGACGCTGGGCCGAGAATTCTCGTTCATCGATCTCGCAGAGTGGGGCCTTGCTTTGATCTAGGGTTTGATGCCGCCCCCGAGCTGGACGTGCTTTAGATGGACGCGGCCGACCCCTTCTCCCTCCGCTCGTGTTTGATCGCCGCCGGATCCACCGTTCTGTGCTGCCTCTGCGCTGCTTGGGTGCTCCGGTTGCGCGCCGGGTGGAGGGAGAAGATGATACAGCAGCAGCCGCTCTGCGGGCGCGGCGGAAGTGGAGGAGAGGGGCACATGGAGGTGGGCGAAAAGGTCGCGGAGGCGGAGGATCGGCAGGCCGGCGGGTCGATGATAGAGCAGCTGGCGCCGGAGATCACCACGGACGCGCTTAGCTACCTCGACTATGTCAGTCTCTGCCGGCTCTCGATGACGAACTCCGTGATGAGGAAGGTTGCCAACGACGATGGCGCCTGGAAGGTCCTCTATCACAAGGTTTGTCCCCTTTTTTCCTTTTTCAGTTTTCTTTATTTTTTTTCCTAAAGAATAACACTTTGTTAAAGACAATAAGTGAATCATATACAATATTGTAGTTCGTGTGGGCATAAGTATAATAGCCCTAGTATAGCGAAATTCCTTGTAGGGTAAGTTTCATCCCACACGAGAGGCGTAACAATTCAAGCACTGTCTCAGAGAGAGGCTTAGTGAAATAGGCATGAAGATGCAAACTGCCCACAGTTAATAGAAAGACCCTAAGTAGTGGCTGATGTTGTACTGGTGTTTTTAAAAAAAATCTATAAAATCTCAATTCCTAGCTTGATTGTCTAATATCAATCAATTGATGTGAAACATTAGTCAACTGCTAAAAAGATCGGTTAATTTGATGTTTGATTTGTTCCATTTTTGTGGCAAAATTCAATCGGTTCGGTTAGTTATGCTATTAATTGATCGCTCACCCTTATATACTACTTTGGAAGAACTAGAATTCTAATCTTATGTTAAAACCCACAGGCCAAGGGATAATAGTTTCTATCGGGGCAGTCCTCCTATTTGTTGGTTGTGAACAAAATGATGCAATGCACTAAACCAAATCAATGTGTTACACCAGATGATGATCACACAGAGGACTCAATTGGCTACTACTCCCGATAACTAATACCCACCAGAATGTGAGAGATTTTGCATTTTGATGTTCTTTCATTCCCAATGGGAGACTAGTAATTTGTTGAAAAGTTTAGGACTATGCATTGAATTGTTTGCAAAGCTATATTTGATTTTCTAACTTCTTGTGTGTCGTGAATTGTTTGTATATGGATGTTATCCCTCCATAGATACTTACATCTTCTTCGATTCACCTCATACTATACAACTAATTACTTTTTTTTGGTCATGTCCATGTGATTTCAACCTATTTTCTATTGTTTTATTGTCTACCAAAGGTTGTGGAATATTTTTCATTGATCTTAGCATTTTTTTTTATTCTTCATCCTTTGAGTGATGATAATTATCCATCTTAGCAATTGATTCCGTACTGCCTTAATTTTTACATCCATGCATATACAGTTCTTTCTTTAGCTTAAGGGGCATGCGATGATGATGACATATGACTCCAAAATCGCATCCCTATTTCAACCATCCTTTTTAGTTTATCCTCTTAATGATTTTGTCTTTGATATCTCCTTGTTCGTATCGTTATCGGACTTTATGATAGTAAACATGAGCTTTCTACCAAGTTATAAGCTCCATTGACGATCTATCTTTTATGTGTTTCACTGATTGCAGCAAATCGCTTTCCAGTATCATGTTAGTCCTTGTAGTTTTGTTGACTCGAGCTGAATTATTCTACGGGTTTAGCACGATACTATTTCATTGCATTAGTTTCAGCATTTTTTTCTCAGCGTGTGATCTTTCTCGAGATTTTTCTTCTTCTTCACTGATGAGCCCACCTCTTTGAGAAATGCTACCAAGGAGTTTTCTTAATCTTGTGCTTAGAGTGATTATGTCAACTCGGGTATTGACATGGCTATGATGAACATCGAAACTTGAACTATGCTACTAATTGTGTGCCTGTTATACGATCGATTTGTTATCGTTTGAGTACTCTTGTGGAATTGTATCACTAGTTAATCATTGAGCATACAAATTGAGCCAATCATTTTTTTATCGATCGACATCTCCCAATTTCGTTTTCTAAGTCCAGTCTCGTAGGACTTATTGGAGTCCACAAACTATTCATTAGCATTTCTTCGCTTGTAGGATTTCAATGTGGAACAGGAGACCGTTACCCCGACAAATGGATGGAAGGCTTACTATGCTGTCACAAAAGCTGTTATGGATGTGAATGCGAGATTCTACGATATAATCAGAGAGGGCTCACTTGAGGCAATGAGTTATCTATGGCTGAATGCCGACTACGTAAAATGCATACATGAATCTGGAGGAATATTCACAGGGTACGTCGCCCAAAACCTTTACTCTTATCGTTTTTAGCTAGAAAATATTTATAGTATGTTACGATACACCATGACTTCGAACTTCGATCGAGAAATGTATAGTTCTTTTCATGGCTTTTCGATTGGGTGTTGGCTGATACAGTCTCTTTTGATAAACACTTGCTACCTACATTGCAAATGGCGCCATTTAGAAGTTCATTAGTACAATCTGCATTTCGTAATTGAAATCGACTATAGTTTTATATTGTTTATCTCTATCGCTGGTTCATTCGAAAGAACAATGATTGTAAATGCATGTTTTTTTGAAACTCAATCTGTTTTTGCAAACAAAATAAGGGAAACCTCCGCGACTTATCTTTCGTGGCTAAACTAGCTCAATAGTTTCTTCGGTTGGATTTTCAGGTACGACGCGGTAATAGATAGATGGGCATTGATATTCAGCTGGGGGGTTCCAGGTGATGATGGACAAGGGATTGATACCCAAGTACAGAATGTGAGAGTTCGGATTCTCGAAGACGCGGCTTGGGTTACCATGGACGCTTACATTGATGTGGACTTCGGGCCGTTCCACGTCACCAATGTGTATGAGTTCCACGACGGTCAGTGGTTCATCGTTCATCATCATAGCTCGGTAATGATGCAAGAAGATCAACAGATGACATATTGGGCTGAACAGACTAGCTAGAACTACTCATCCTTCTCGTTTCATTCCACACCACTATATAATGCTTATAAGCTTCGAGCTACTGATAATTTAAGTTTGTGTTGGATAAGTAGGATCGATCGGTTGTATTTGTGGAACAAATTAAGCTTGATTGTTGAGTATAGATCTTCATGAAATCTTTTGTCGATGTATAAGAATATATAGAACTTACATCCATATATAGTTGTTCCGTGTTCGACAAAGGTTGGGAAAGTAGTTATAGTTAGTTACCATTCATCTTTAGCATTGTTCATCGTTGATGGTATCTTTTTCCTTCAATAATTATTTTTATAAATTGCTATGTAACTATTTCTAGTAGAGCAATGATAGGGAGAGTGAAAATGGCAGAGTGAAAGCAAAGTGAATGACGTGACATTTTACATGCACATGTTTGATTATCGCTTGCACACCATCGGCGGCCTTTGGCCGCCGTCCCGAATCAAACTATACCGTGAGGGGGGGGGGGGCACGGTGAACCCGTCGGAGATCGTTGCATGTAAAGTGTCACGTCAATCACTTTGCCTTTCACTCTTCTATTTTCATTCTCCCTATCATTTTTCTTTTTAGTATTACTTTGAAAATATAAATGGAGTCTAATCGCTTTTAAAAGGGTATTTATATATTTATTTTTGAAATTTAAGAAAATAAGATTTCGTAATAATTTTAGACCAAATTTACTGTGTAAATATTTAATATATTCTTTTTTTAAATAATATAGTTTAACATTTTAAAATAATGTTTATTATTTATGTTAAAATTTATAATCAATTTAATTTGTACGAGTGAATATATCTTTTGACGTTATTTGACCACAAATTAAAAGGTATTAAAAACGAGTTAATGCCCTTTTATTGAAACCACGAAAATGAATTTTTTTTATGCCCACATGATGTTCAATTAGTTAGAGGGGATGCTCAGTTAGCTAGGGATGTTAAATTAATTAGAAGATAATAAATTTATTATAATAAAATAAGGATTAATTTTTGATAGGTGCATGTCTTTGAAAAAGAATACTCTTTTTATCCCTTAATTATTTGACGGTTTTCTATAAAATGAATCCATAATTTATTTTTATTTATATAATTTGAGAATGAGTGATGAGGTCTTCTTAAACGAATATAATCAATATTTTTTACTATGAAAGTGAAAAGGTTTTCTTTAATAATATCTTATCCCATCTCATTCCATTTTTGTTATAACAAAAAATCCTAACTTTCTTGTCATTGTCGCTATATATAACACAGGTGAAAAAAATATAATGGTAATTACCAATCGGTAGAACGTATTCTTTACATTCCAAATTTGATACTAAATTTATGATTTTAATATTAAATATTTAAAAATATTTTTATAATTTCAAAATTAGATATTTATCTTTTTTTTAATCGCAAATTTTAAAAATAACAATTTTAATACCATGTAATGGAAGACGCCTCAAGTCCTTCTTTAAAAAAATACGATTATAAATAAATTGAGAAGGTGAACCCTAGCGACTTTCAATTTTTAATTTTTTTAGCTTGAATATTATAATTCAATTAGGAAGGTAAATCCTAAGAGTTTATAATTTTTATTTTTTTTAAAAAATAAAATATTAATTCTAGGATAAAAAAGTCTTTTATGATATTAAAATCATCCATTAAATATTAAGTTTATATATATATATATATATATATATATATATATATATATATATATATATATATATATGACCGATCTAGTCTCTTTTTATTGTCATCGGAATAAATTAGAAAGCGATAATGAAGACTCATATAGTCGATAACTGTTACTCATGTAACTATTATAATATAATATTGATAAATGTAAGTATCTCAGGTTGGTTTTGATATGGTCAACCGAGTCAAGTTAGGTTCTGTTGATTTTTAATCCCTGTGTCTAAGTGTACAGGAGCTTAGAAGTACAGAAAGTCGAGCGGAAGACGCAGCGGTTGAGAAGGATGACATGGGAAGGGAGTCGACGGGCTCGGTGTATCTGAGGGACGTGGAGGTCTACGGAAGAGTATGTCAGTGGAGCGAGAAGGACGCGTGTAGCGTCCGAGGGATGAGAAGCTGAGAGGAAGCTCGTTCGAGGAGAAGGCCGGAAGAGGATTCGAGTGAGGCCAACTCTGGAAGGTTCGAAAATCACCCAAGAAGACCCGCAGTAAAATGCACGAGCACTCAGACGCCCCTATGCACGAGCACTCGGACGCACTCGGACGAACTCTGAGAAAGTGCAGAAAACTCTGATGAGCTCAAGGAGGAGGGTGGCCGGGCATGCTTATGCTTCTGATTCAGAGCTGATCACATGAAGCCACAGCCATCCTCTCTAGAAGTGAACGACTGATTTTCATTGAGGCAGAGGAGGGAGGGTGTGCTTTTGAATTGTAAAATGAGGTGAGAACTTAAGTGCCCACACACTTGGGATGGTTATTTCTTAAGAAATGTATGTGTTGCACTTTCGCGATAAAATTGTACACTTTTAGATTTACGAGTGAATGAGAAGTTAATATCTGATTTTGAATTACTCGGGCGATAGGCGGGAATGTATGAGAATGTAAGTAATTGTGGTTCGAGATTGAGTAGGACAAGGGCATAAGCTTGTATAGACGAGCATAGTTTATGAACACGAATAGGCAAGTATTAATCGTGCAAGTTGGCATTGAAACAACATCACATTAAATTTATTTATTTTTTCTAAAATGAATTTTAAGTTTTTTTTACAGCATTTAACCAAACCATGTATTTGGTTTTGTGTACTATCCAAAATGTGTATTAGTCTCTATGTTCTTCTTCCTTCATCTCCATCTTGACGAGTTTCCTCCATCGTCCTCTTCTCCTCTGCTCAGGAGTAGCTACTTCCCGAGCTCCCACCTGAGCTGATGCATGAGCTACTGCTCGGAAAATCTGGTTGGGAGATATGGTTGAGAGTTCGGGAAACCCGGTCAGGAGCTCAGGAGACTACAGTTTGTGTAAAAGGTAGCTCGGGCCAATCAACAGTAAAGTTGAAATTATTTTTTATAATTTTAATTTATTGTAAACTCTCCGAAAATGAGCATTTCCTTCAATAAGAAATACCATTGATTCCCAGAGCTCACCACAAATCGAACCAATGCTCTAGCCTTGAACTCAAATTGTCGCCGACTCGCTGTGTCTCTCTGTGTCCAATGGACGAAAGTGAAGGGTACATTGGAGGAAATTCGCCGAGAGTAGAGACGGAGATGAAGGAGGAGAGCTGAGAGATTAAGGGGGCATTTGGTAGGCTTGTTTTCCATTTTTATTTTCTGCAGAAAATGCGGTTTTCTGAAAAACATGTTTGGTTTGCATTTTCCAACCTTGTTTTTCAGAAAAAGATATAGTGTGATAGAGCTGAATAGCCCGTGACGGGCAAGTGGGATGAAGAAGCTGCGTGGCATGACACGACGGGTCGAAGTAGAGCTGTCAAACGGGCCAACCCGTGGCGGGGCGGGTCGGCCCATGGCGGGTCGGCCATTTGGCGGGGCGGGGCGGGTCGACCCGTCATCTAGGCGGGTTGGAAAATCCCCAACCCAACCCAATCCAAGGCGGGTCGTGGGTTAGGCGGGCCAACCCACGGGCCCATCAAAATAATTTTAAAAAATTAAAAAAAATTAAAAAAATTCATATATTTAGATTTCATCAATCAAATATATTAAAAAATATATTTTTTTAAATATAAATGGATACAAACAAGTACTCATGTGATGAAAACTATTATTTTTTATTTTCAAATAATAACAAAGAAAGATAATAAATTGTCATAAAACTTAACTAGCATGTGATTCTCAACCCGCGGGCCGACCCAAGCCCGTCGCGGGCCGACCCGTGCGGGTCGCGGGGCTAGGCGGGTTGGACCACGGCGGGCTTGGGTTGCTTAAATTCTAACCCAACCCGCTTAAATTGATTGGCGGGGCGGGCCAACCCGACGGGCCCAATCCAAATTGACAGCTCTAGGTCGAAGTGACCCTCCTTCCCGTGCCTCAGGACCCTCCTCAGGGGGGCACGCCCTGGAGGGTCTGCCAGAAGACCCCTCCCGAGATCACCCTGGGGGGTTGGGGCCCGAGAGCACCTCGGGAGTTATAACGCCCACTCGGGTCGGAAGACCCCGAGATCACCTCGGGAGGTGGAGCCCAAGTAACGAGTGACCTCAAGTAGCAATCTCCCCCCCCCCCTCTTTTTACGAATCTACGGATACGCATCCCCGTCATAAGGAGTCATCACAACCCTTAAATGTCGCAACGCGTCGAAGCGTAATAATGGCGCAGACCGTTTCAAAGGTTATCTAGTAATCGCCGAAAGAGGGGGAGGACGTGACATCAGTTATGGAGACGTGGCACAGATCAAGGGAACGCGCCAAGTCTACCGCCATCAGTATAAAAGGTAGCCCAACCCCTCCGGTAATGGGGTTTTGCTCTCTTAACTCTACATACATTTCCTTTCTTGCCGCCTTTACTCTCCCTCAATACACTGACTTGAGCGTCGGAGTGGGCTCCGCCGGACAATCTCCGGCGTGTTCCTTTAACTCTCGTGTTGATCTCGCAGGGCACTGAGTTCTTCCCCCCCTCCCCCACAGCGACTTCCACGTGGGCAAAACCCCGGTAATTGGACATCGTTATCGATTCCTTCCGGAACATAGCGTTTTCTGGAAAACTAGTAAATGAAAGAAAGTCATTTTTCGAAAAATGAGAAAATATGATTTTTTTGAAAAATAAAAATAGAAAATGAAGCAAACCAAACACTTCCTAAATTTTTTTAATGGAAACAATAAAATGCTTTAAAGTTTTCTTTTCAGATGAACCGTGAAAAGCAATAGGGGTATTATGGGAAAGAGAAGGAGAAGAGATACATGATTTGGTAAATTTGAAAATGAACTACGCATTTTGAGCAATACGCAAAACCAAGTACGACGTTTAGAAATGTTATTATCTCCGGCGTGTTCCCTTAACGCTCGTGTTGATCTCGCAGGGCACTGAGTTCTCCCCCCCCCACAGCGACTTCCACTTGGGCAAAACCTCGGTAATTGGACATCGTCATGGATTCCTTCCGGAACATAGCGTTTTCTGGAAAACTAGAGAATGAAAGAAAGTCATTTTTCAGAAAATGAGAAAATACGATTTTTTGGAAAATGAAAATAGAAAATGAAGCAAACCAAACGCTCCCTAAATTTTTTTAATGGAAACAATAAAATGCTTTAAAGTTTTCTTTTCAGATGAACCGTGAAAAGCAATAGGGGTATTATGGAAAAGAGAATGAGAAGAGATACGTGATTTGGTAAATTTGAAAATGAACTATGCATTTTGAGCAATACGCAAAACCAAGTACGACGTTTAGAAATGTTATTATTATTATTAATATTAATTAATTAATAGAGAGAGGAATTTCTTATGCTAAGTACCTTCCACGCAAACTCCATATAAACATTAACTATTTTTTCGATTTGATTTTTTTATACTAAAATTAATCAAAAAAATAAATAAAATCAATCATGTTTGTTAGTCCGCACAAGACTCGTCTGCAGCATAACATGAATGTGTGTGTGCGCGCGCGATATATATATATATATATATATATATATATATATATATATATATATATATATATATATATATATATATGAGATTTGCTATGCTATGTATCTTACCACGCAAACTCTATACAAATTTTAACTATTTTTTCTATTTGAATTTTTTTTTATATTTTACACTATAACTCAATCACTAAATCTTAAAAGCAAAATCTTAAACGACGTAACCACAAGCTAAAAAAAATAAAAATAAAAATAAAATAAAAAATTCATTCACATTTGTTGCGGATGAGTTCGTGTGTGTGTGTGTGTGATTTACTACATTAAGTATATTGCTGTGCAAACTTTAACCATTTTTTAGATTGATTGATTTTTATATTTAATATTATAACCCAACTACTAAACTTTAAAGGTTAAATCTTAAATAACGTAAGCACAAGCTAAAAGAATTAATCAAATATATAAATAAATAAATTCATGTTTGTTGTGGACGATTCCGTATTGGACTTGTCCGCAACATAACATGAATGTATATATATAGGATTTGCTATGCTAACGATTTTATCATGCAAACTTCGTGCAAACGTTAATTATTTTTTCGATTTGATTTTTTTTATATTTAATATTATAACTCAACTACTAAATTCTAAAGGCAAAATCTTAAATGACGTAACTACATGCTAAAAAAATTAATCAAAAAAAAATTATTCATGGACAAGTCTGCACATGATTCCTATGTAGTATAACATAAAAGTAAATATATAAAAGTTTGTTATGCTAAAGATTTTGCCATACAAATTACTTATAAATCTTAATCAATTTTTCGATTTGAATTTTTTTTTATATTTAACACAATAATCAAATCATTAAACTTTAAAAATAAAATCTAATTGGCGCTCAAAGAAAAAAAAATCAAAGAAAAAAAAATCTCTCTGTTGGAGGCGCTCAATTTCATTAAAGAAAGTAAGTTATATCAAAATTATAATTTTTAATGGGTATTTTAAAAATGACGCTAATTTTAATTTTTTATTATTTATTTTTGGGCAGCACCCTAGTCTCTAGATGGGAACTGAGTTAATTTCAAACCTCTTTGCCAAATCATCCATTTGAGATTAACTAGCTAAACACGATAGTGCATTGACTCCCACGTTGAATTTTTAACTACGGAGCCAAAGTCCCCGCATCCATACGTCAGCTGACAGCCAGCACACCCACTCCGTCCACGGATAGTTTATGCGCCCTACCGTGGTGCTGATCCATCATTGATCCGGTTCCGTTCGACGGCGGATGACTCGATCGCTTATAAAAATTTTATGCGGGGAATCCTCCCGGATATCCAACAACCTCCCCTCCAGGCGCGCTCACACGGCGGCGACTGACTGGCGAGTTTTTGACTGGCCGCGCCGCCTCCCAAATCCCCAATCCATCGACGCTGGGGCGAGAATTCTCGTTCATCGATCTCGCGAAGTGGGGCCTTGCTTTGATCTAGGGTTTGATGCCGCCCCCAAGCTGGACGTGCTTCAGATGGACGCGGCCGACCCCTTCTCCCTCCGCTCGTGTTTGATCGCCGGCGGATCCACCGCTCTGTGCTGCCTCTGCGCTGCTTGGGTGCTCCGGTTGCGCGCCGGGTGGAGGGAGAAGATGATACAGCAGCAGCAGCTCTGCGGGCGCGGCGGAAGTGGAGGAGAGGGGCACATGGAGGTGGGCGAAAAGGTCGCGGAGGCGGAGGATCGGCAGGCCGGCGGGTCGATGATAGAGCAGCTGGCGCCGGAGATCACCACGGACGCGCTTAGCTACCTCGACTATGTCAGTCTCTGCCGGCTCTCGATGACCAACTCCGTGATGAGGAAGGTTGCCAACGACGATGGCGCCTGGAAGGTCCTCTATCACAAGGTTTGCTCCCTTTTTTCCTTTTTTTTTCAGTTTTCTTTATTTTTTTTCCCTAAAGAATAACTCTTTGTTAAAGACAATAAGTGAATCATATACAATATTGTAGTTCGTGTGGGCGTAAGTATAATAGTCCTAATATAGCGAAATTCCTTGTCGGGTAAGTTTCATCCCACACGAAAGGCGTAACAATTCAAGCACTGTCTCAGAGAGAGGCTTAATGAAATAGGCATGAAGATGCAAACTACCCACAGTTAATAGAAAGACCCTAAGCAGTGGCTGATGTTGTACTGGTGTTTAAAAAAAAATCTTTAAAATCTCAATTCCTAGCTTGATTGTCTAATATCAATCAATTGATGTGAAACATTAGTCAACTGCTAAAAAGATCGGTTAATTTGATGTTTGATTTGTTCCGTTTTTGTGGCAAAATTCAATCGGTTCGGTTAGTCCAAAAAAAATTCGATTTATTTGTTTTGATTTAATCGGTTCGGTTAGTTATGCTATTAATTGATTGCTCACCCTTATATACTACTTTGGAAGAACTAGAATTCTAATCTTGTGTTAAAACCCACAGGCCAAGGGATAATAGTTTCTATTGGGGCAGTCCTTCTATTTGTTGGTTGTGAACAAAATGATCCAATGCACTAAACCAAATCAATGTGTTACACCAGATGATGATCACACAGAGGACTCAATTGGCTACTACTCCCGATAACTAATACCCACCAGAATGTGAGAGATTTTGCATTTCGATGTTCTTTCATTCCCAATGGGAGACTAGTAATTTGTTGAAAAGTTTAGGACTATGCATTGAATTGTTTGCAAAGCTATATTTGATTTTCTAACTTCTTGTGTGTCGTGAATTGTTTGTATATGGATGTTATCCCTCCATAGATACTTACATCTTCTTCGATTCACCTCATAATATACAACTAATTACTTTTTTTTGGTCATGTCCATGTGATTTCAACCTATTTTCTATTGGGTTATCATCTAACAAAGGTTGTGGAATATTTTTCATAGATCTTAGCATATTTTTTTTATTCTTCATCCTTTGAGTGATGATAATTATCCATCTTAGCAATTGCTTCCCTACTGCCTTAATTTTTACATCCATGCATATACAGTTCTTTCTTTAGCTTAAGGGGCATGCGTTGATGACATATGACTCCAAAATCCCATCCCTATTTCAACCATCCTTTTTAGTTTATCCTCTTAATGATTTTGTCTTTGATATCTCCTTGTTCGTATCGTTATCGAACTTTATGATAGTCAAAATGAGCTTTTTACCAAGTTATAAGCTCCATTGACGGTCTATCTTTTATGTGTTTCACTGATTGCAGCAAATCGCTTTCCAGTATCATGTTAGTCCTTGTAGTTTTGTTGACTCGAGCTGAATTATTCTACGGGTTTAGCACGATATTATTTCATTGCATTAGTTTCAGCATTTTTTTCTCAGCGTGTAATCTTTCTCGAGATTTTTCTTCTTCTTCACTGATGAGCCCACCTCTTTGAGAAATGCTACCAAGGAGTTTTCTTAATCTTGTGCTTAGAGTGATTATGTCAACTCGGGTATTGACATGGCTACGATGAATATCGAAACTTGAACTATGCTACTAATCGTGTGCCTGTTTTACGATCGATTTGTTATCGTTTGATTACTCTTGTGGAAGTGTATCACTAGTTAATCATTGAACATACAAATTGAGCCAATCATTTTTTATTGATCGACATCTCCCAATTTCTTTTTCTAAGTCCAGTCTCGTAGGACTTATTGGAGTCCACAAACTATTCATTAGCATTTCTTCGCTTGTAGGACTTCAATGTGGAACAGGAGACCGTTACCCCGACAAATGGATGGAAGGCTTACTATGCTGTCACAAAAGCAATTATGGATGTGAATGCGAGATTCTACGATATAATCAGAGAGGGCTCACTTGAGGCAATGAGTTATCTATGGCTGAATGCCGACTACGTAAAATGCATACATGAATCTGGAGGAATATTCACAGGGTACGTCGCCCAAAACCTTTACTTTTATCGTTTTTAGCTAGAAAATCTTTATAGTATGTTATGATACACCATGACTTCGAACTTCGATCGAGAAATGTATAGTTCTTTTCTTGGCTTTTCGATTGGGTGTTGGCTGATACAGTCTCTTTTGATAAACACTTGCTACCTACATTGCAAATGGCGCCATTTATACAATCTGCATTTCGTAATTGAAATCGACTATAGTTCTATATTGTTTGAGCTTCTCGCACTACGAAAATCTCTTCGTGTTCGTTAGCATTATCTCTATCGCTGGTTCATTCGAAAGAACAAGGATTGTAAATGCATGTGTTTTTGAAACTCAATCTGTTTTTGCAAACAAGTTAAGGGAAACCTCCGCGACTTATCTTTCGTGGCTAAACTAGCTCAATAGTTTCTTCGGTTGGATTTTCAGGTACGACGCGGTAATAGAGAGATGGGAATTGATATTCAGCTGGGGGGTTCCAGGTGATGATGGACAAGGGATTGATACCCAAGTACAGAATGTGAGAGTTCGGATTCTCGAAGACGCAGCTTGGGTTACCATGGACGCTTACATTGATGTGGACTTCGGGCCGTTCCGCGTCACCAATGTGTATGAGTTCCACGACGGCCAGTGGTTCATCGTTCATCATCATAGCTCGGTAATGATGCAAGAAGATCCACAGAACATATTTGGCTGAACAGACTAGCTAGAACTCTTCCTTCTCGTTTCATTCCACACCACTATATAATGTTTATAAGCTTCGAGCTACTGATGATTAAGTTTGTGTTGGATAAGTAGGATCGATCGGTTGAATTTGTGGAACAAATTAAGCTTGATTGTTGAGTATAGATCTTCATGAAATCTTTTGTCAATGTATAAAAATATATAGAACTTATCCGTATATAGTTGTTCGACAAAGGTTGGGAAAGTAGTTATAGTTAGTTACCATTCATGTTTAGCATTGTTCCTCGGTATTTATATATTTAATTTTGAAATTTAAAAAATAAGATCTTGTAATAATTTTAGACCAATTTACTGTGTAAATATTTAATATCTTCTTTTTTAAAATAATATAGTTTAACATTTTAAAATAATTTTTATAATTTATGTTAAAATTTATAATCAATTTAATTGGTAGGAGTGAATGTATCTTTTGACGTTATTTGACCACAAATTAAAAGGTATTAAAAACGAGTTAATGTCCTTTTATTGAAATCACGAAAATGAATTTTTTTTATGCCCACATGATGTTCAATTAGTTAGAGGGGATGTTAAATTAACTAGGGATGTTAAATTAATTAGAAGATAATAAATTTATTATAATAAAATAAAGATTAATTTTTTATAGGTGCATGTCTTCCAAAAAGAATATTCTTTTTATCCCTTAATTATTTGACGGTTTTCTATAAAATGAATCCATAATTTATTTTTATTTATATAATTTGAGAATGAGTGATGCGGAATTCTTAAACGAATATAATCAATTTTTTACTATAAAAGTGAAAAGGGTTTCTTTAATAATATCTTATCCCATCTCATTCCATTTTTGTTATAACAAAAAATCCGAACTGTCTTGTCATAATCGCTATATATAACACAGGAAAAAAATAAAATGGTAATTAATCGGTAGCACGTATTTTTTACATCCCTAATTTAACATTAAATTTACGATTCTAATAGTAAATTTGTAAAAAAACTTTTATAATCTTAAAGATGGACATTTATTTTTATTAGTCTCAAATTTTAAAAGTAATCATTTTAATAGCATACAATAGAAGACACCTTAAGTCATTTAAAAAAAAATACGATTATAATCAAATTGGGAAGGTGAACCTTTGCGGCTTTCAATTTTTAATTATTTTAGTTTAAACATTATAACTCAATTAGAAAGATAAACTTGTTTTTAATTTTTAATTTTTTAAAATAAAATGTTAATTCTTGAATAAAAAAGACTTTTCAAAAATTTGATATCAAAATCGTACATTTAGTATTAAATTTGGTACCCACACACACAAACTTAAACATTATAACTCAATTAAGAAGATGAACTTATTTTTAATTTTTAATTTTTTAAAATAAAATGTTAATTCATGAATTAAAAAGACTTTTCAAAATTTTGATATCAAAATCGCTCATTTAGTATTAAATTTGGTACCACACACACGCGCACACGCGCGCACACACACACGCACGCGCACACACACGCACACACACACACCCCATGACCAATCTAGTTCTATAAAAACTTTTTATTTGTCATCGAAATAAATCAGAAAGCGTTAATGAAGACTCATATAGTCCATAACTATTCCTCATATAACTATTATAATATAATATTGATAAATATAAGTACTTCAGGTTAGTTTTGATATGGTCAACCGAGTCAAGTTAGGTCATGTTGGTTTTTAATCATTGTGTCTAAGTGTGCAGGAGCTTAGGAGCATAGAAAATCGAACGGAAGACGCAGCAGTCGAGAAGGATGGCACGGGAAGGGAGCCAACAGGATCGGTGCATCCGAGGAACTCAGAGGTCTGCAGAAGAGTACGCCGGTGGAGCGAAAAGGATGCATGCGCGTCCGAGGGACGAGAAGCCGAGAGGAAGCTCGCTCGAGGAGAATGCCGGATGAGGGTCCGGGTGAGCCCAACTCTGGAAGACTCGAAAATCACCCAAGAAAATCCACCATAAAATTGGTCAGTAAGGTGTTGACTAATTGTACGCAGGCACCCCTATGCATAGGGGCGCCCGAGCACTCGGACGCCCCTATGCATACAGACACCCAATTAGAGCCAATATTTATCTACCAGTTAGTCGTTTGCGAACGTTGCGTTTCGAATAACCCTCAAGCCACTTGGCAAGCACCCCTCAAGCACTTGGGCTCCCCAATAGTGCCACGTCAGCATTCGGATAGAATTAACCGGGGCTATAAACAAGCCCTTAGAGCTCAGTTTCAAATCATCCAATTCAATTCATTCGCAACAAACAAAGTCTTTCTAGTTTTCTTTCTTTTTCTGAGCTTTTATTGTGTAAAAGGCTTCTCAAGAGTAAAACATGTGAATTATAATGAGCTTATCAAGAGTAAAACATGTGAATTATAAGAAATGTGAATCTTGTCCTTAAGAAAATTAAAGGTACAATTAGTTAATAAATTTATATGGCAATTGTTCCAGAAGGAATCGATGTCGACGGCCAGTGACCAGAGTTCAGCCCACGCACACGCTGACACTAGAGGGAGAACTCCACCCTGTGAGATTAACACAAGCATTAGGGGAACACACCAGAGATTGTCCGGCAGAGCCCATTCCGATGCTCAAGTCAGTGCCTCGATCTAGGAGATGAAGAGAAGCCAAGAAATATGCTTGAATTACAGAGTGTGTAACTCCTCTTTACCGGAGGGGTTAGAGTACCTTTTATACCTGAGGTGGTCGTCCCACGAGTCTTCACGATCTTCGTCACGCCCCCCTAATTGTTGGTTACGGGATCACCTTTGCAACGGTCCACACAGTCATTAAGTTCGGACCGTTGTGATAATTATGGGTCATAATTGTCCCACAATAATTGGTGATGATATCCGCAGATCCGAAGAAAAGGAGGGTCGTTACTTGAAGTTGAATGTTTATTGGGCTCCGCTCCCCCGAGGTGATCTCGGGGTCTTCTTGCCCGAGGGGTCCCGGGCATTTTGCCTTCCCGAGGTGGTCTCGGGGACCTGACCTCCCGAGGTGATCTCGGGAGTGCGCTTTCCGACTTGATCTCTAGGATGTGTCTACCCGAGGGGATCTCGGGGGATTCCCTTCCCGAGAGGGTCTCGGGAGTTCCGGAAGAAGAGTCGTTAGACTCGATACATCTTGTCGCATAGCTTCTTTAATCCACATGTCAACCACGGGGTTCTCAACCGCATCACAAGTCCCTCCCTTCATGTCTGATTTAAGGAAGTGTTGCTGACTGATTAGACTAGTGTTGCAATGAAAAAGCTATGTCATAGTGGGTCCCTGCACCTGTTATTGCTTCCCTAGCGGTTATATTGGGTTCGAGGAATTGTAGCATTTGCCTCGGGGCTCGAGGCAATCCCTTCTTGATTTTGTTTTTCCACAAAGGCTTCTGTGGTTTCGAGATACTGCAATGATACCCGCCCACCATCCATAAAAGTGCATGGTGATCTTTAATGGCGACAAAGCTACTTCGCGAATGCGTCTTCGCCACGTGCCTTACCTGCTCTCCTCGCGATCTCTTGCTGACATGCGCAGCTGTAGCAGACTCACATCAGACGACTGTTCTTGGTTGGGAGTCTGCAGCACCCAGACCAAGCCTAAGTACCCTGGGCATCCGCAGCACCGCGAGGTATTAGGGTTTTGATTTCTTGGTTGAGAGTCCGCAGTACCCAGACCAAGCCTAAGTTACCTGGGCATCCGCAGCACCGCGAGACATTAAGGTTTTTATTTGACGTACTAGTACTTGTGCGAGAACATGTTTCTTTATTCCATGAATTCACTGCAAGTCAGCAAGAGTATATAAGCAAGTACATAGTATGTGACACAGATCTTATCGGGGGTGACCAGACTGGGGACAGTTGGCCTGCTCTTGCTTTGTGAGCCTTTCGTTCATGTCCTTCTGTGAATGGTCGCTTCCTCCGATTAGTCTTCCTGTGCCCTCGGGTTTTTCCGGGTAGGGGTGAGTATTCGGTTAAAATCGAACCCAATCGAATAGACCGAAAATCGAATAAACCAATATTTTCCAAAATAATCGAACCGAACGAATTTCTTGATAAAACCCGAGAAAACCGATCCGATAAAATATCGGTTAATTCGATTTTTAACCGAATTAACCGAAATTTTAAATAAAAAAATCAATTTTAATAAAAACAAGATTTTATTTAATTTAAATTATATTTTTAAATAAAAATAATTAAATGAATATTCTTATTTGGTTTATTTGGTTTAACCGAATTACAAAATTCAAAATCGAAATTCGAACTGAATTAACCAAAAATCGAACTGAATTTTGAGAAAAAAAATCGAAAATCGAATTAACCGAACCGAATTTCAGAATTCGGTCGGTTCGGTTCGGTTAATTCGATTTTTCTAGATTTTTGCTCACCCCTACATCTGGGACTCCGCTCTAACTTTCCCACTGTAGCATCACCGAGACACCAGTTGGTCCCCTTTGACTTCAGCCACTCGGTCGCCAATCGGGAATTTTATCTTCTGGTGGTAGACACAGACCACCGCCTAGAAGACATTGAGCGTCGGGCGGCCTAAGATTGTGTTGTAGGATGAGGGAGTGTCCACGATTAAGAAGGGTGTCCTCTTGGTCCTCTCAAGCACGTCGCTACCCAACGATAGCGATGGGGTGATTTGCCCTATCGGTTGTACTCGATACCCAGTGAAGCTGAACAGTGAGGTCGAGACCGAAAGTAGTTCATCCTCGTCAATCTGCATTTGGTCCAACGCAACCTTCTACAAGATGTTCACGGAACTTCCTGTATCTACGAAGATGCGCTTGACCTCATAGTTGGTGATGCGGGCAAGGATCACCAAGGTGTCTTCATGGGGAGCTTCCACCTCTTCCATGTCTTTGGAGTTGAACGAGATCGTAAGGCCACGATCCTGGGTCCAGCTTGTCCCAATTGCATAGTTCTCCAAACGTCGGGTGTTAGATTTCCTGGCCCAATGGTAATCTCCCCCAGTGGGCCCTCTCGAGATAACTCCCACATGTCTAGAGGGCGGGCCGCGTGTAGGGGTCTTGCCCTTCCGGGGGTCTCTTTCCAAGGAGGGAGATCTGCGGGGTGCTAGCCCCCGGCTCCTTCCCCTAGACCGAGATCGGGACCGGCGTCGGGTCTCGTTCTCTCCCGACTGCCTCCGTCTGGGAGAAAAACATCGCCGAGGGGAATTCCAACGACACCCCGTCTTCTTCCACTTCTTTCGAGGTTTGGGATCTTCCTCTTCACCAATTTTTTCTTCAAGGCATGACACTCCTCGGCGGAGTGTGTTGTATTGCCATGGAAACCACAACACTTCATCAGTGGCTCCGGCTGCTCAGTGTCCACTGTCTCGAGCAACTTTCGCCTGCCAGCCCACTGGTCCTGCACTAGGTGAAGGTCTTTTACTCGGGCTGGGGTCGGGGGTTCCCTCCTCTCGGACCGAGTGACGACCTAAGGGGGGACCCCGACTGGTTCCTTGCGTCGGGCGAGTTGCACCTTCTCCACGTTGACGTGCTTGACCGAATGTCCCAGCAGATCATCGAAACTGGCGAGTGGCTTCTTCACCAATGATCGGAAAAAATCCCCTTCCGAGAGCCCTTGAGTACAGGCACTACGAGGATTTCCGACGTGGCGCTTGACACATCTTGTGCCACCCAGTTGGACCACTGGATGTATTCCTTGAGCGGCTCCTTCGGCTTCTGCTTGAGAGCGAAGAGATTGAGCGCCGTCTTCTAATAATGATGGCTACTGGCGAAGTGGTGGAGGAAAACGGTTCTAAACTCCATTAAGGAGTTGATAGAACCCAGGGGCAGCCGCTGGAACCAACGTTGGGCTGCCCCGGATAGAGTGTTCAAGAACATCCAGCACTTCACATCGTCGGTGTACTGGTGTAGGAGTGCTGCATTTTCAAATTTGCAGACATGATCCTCCGGATCTGTCTTCCCATCGTAATCAGCAATCCCAAGCCCGTGGAACTGCTTCGGCATTGGGTCTTCGACAATCTTAGATGAGAAGGGAGTAGAGGAAGCCTTCGGGGAGGCCTTAGGTTCCTCCCTCTTCCCTTGCCCTTCTTCATGTCTCAAATCACTAGATGCTACCGTGTTGGCCTTCTCAATATCTCCGGGAGAGTCTCGCCGGTGTTCCGGGGCTGCTCTAGCGCGTCGCCCCGGTGGTGTGACGGATCTTGGCGGTTGAGGGTGCGAGATGGAGACTATGAGGATCTCCTCCCGCATAGAAACACCTCACTGTGAGGTGGCGTGCTCGATCTGGTGTTGTTCGAGCGCCTCTTTGATGGCGTCGGCCACCAAACGATCCAGTTCCTCCTTTGTCAGGACAATGGGTTGTCCCACCGGCTCTGCCATCGGTGCTCCTTCTGGTGCTTTACTGGTTTCCCACAAACATCGCCAAACTTGTTCTGAAAGGAATCGACGTCGACGACTAGTCACCAGGGTTCTGCCCACGCAGATGCTGACGCTAGAGGAGGAACTCCACACCCTGCGAGATTAACACGAGCATTAGGGGAACACGTCGGAGGTTGTCCGGCGGAGCCCACTCCGATGCTCAGTCAGTGCCTCGATGAAGGTGATGAGAAGAAGGCAAGAAGGTATGTGAGTAGTAGAGAATGCGTAACCCCCTTACCGGAGGGATTGGAGTACCTTTTATACATGTGGCGGCTGCCTTTGTGCGTCCCCACGATCTGTGCCACGTCCCCCCATTTGTCGGTTACCAGATAATCTTTGAAACGGTCCACGCCGTCATTAAGTTCGACCCATTGTGACATTTAGGGGTCATGATGACTCTGCGATAGTGGGTGATGGTTATCCGCAAATCCAAGAAAAGAGGGGTCGTTACCTGAGGCTGAATGTTTCTTGGGCTCCGCTCCCCGAGGTGATCTCAAGGTCTTCTGGCCCGGGGGTACCGGGCACTCTGCTTCC
Source organism: Boesenbergia rotunda (assembly GCA_024364735.1). Classification (NCBI taxonomy): domain Eukaryota; kingdom Viridiplantae; phylum Streptophyta; class Magnoliopsida; order Zingiberales; family Zingiberaceae; genus Boesenbergia; species Boesenbergia rotunda. The sequence goes on along the minus strand of JAGFNQ010004780.1, from coordinate 46,548 downwards.
CTGAGGGGGTCTAGGGAGCTCCGAAAAGAGAGTCATTCAGACTCGCTACATCTTACCACTCAACTTCTTCAACCCACGTGTCCGCCACGGGGTACTCAACCCCATCACAACCTATTGGGAAGCATACCCTTTGGGCATCAATTTCAAATCCTAGATGATGCATCCATTTATATTGGCAATCTTTATCTTTGTGGAGACATAGTAAATAAGAGTTGCTTTTATGGGAACAACACCAATGCGACAAGCGAGCATGCAATATAATCAAACTATCTTACTAATACACTTGGATATATTATTGGATTGTAGAGTGTGTTTGTCCTTCTATTATTTAAGAAAAAAATGGAGATACTCTTACTTTGAGAAGACTGATGAGATTTATGGTAGAGTTTATGTGACAATCAAAATCAGATTAATAGAATAGTGAATGGTTAGCTTTTTTTTTTTTAGAAAAAATAAAGTTTATGATTAATGTAATAATAAGTAGTTTTCTATTAGAATTGTGAGGTTTTCCTTGTAAGCATTATGTATGTATGTTTGTGAGATTTTGCAAATGAAATAATATAATGGCCGGTTATGAAGTCAATGTAAGTGATGACATAAAGGATACACTCGTGTTATTTCCATTCCATGTCAATTAGTATAAGTCCACTCAATGTGTATGTTTCATAGATAAGAATGTGAATTTTTGTTCTAAAAGAAAGTTGATGGGTAGTGAAATTCTAAAAGTAATGAGAGATAAAAGAAGCATGAGGGATATTTTAATGATTTTAAAAGTTTTGCAGAAAACTTTAAAAAGGCTAAATTATTTTATTAATTTAATTTTTTAAATTTCAATCTATTATAATTTAATCTTTAAATTTTAAATGTTAAATATATATAATATATTTTATGAATATTTAAAATTTATTATCTGAAATATCATAATTTAAGATGAAAATTCATTATAATTTAATTTTTAAATCCATTTGATTTGAATTTAAATGTCTAAATTCTATCTAAACATTCAACCATCTAAGCTACATTTGATAGGGGATAATATAATTGGGTCTGTAATGTAATCAAGTTTGTAATGTAATATAATGTAATTTTGATTACATTGTTATGTTTGGTAATGAGTTATATGTAATCTTTAATAACCATTACAAGTTGGATTCCTTTGTTTGGTGAGGGATAATCCATTCTGTAAGATAATTAAGATTAACGACCGCCGATCGCCGCCGGCCGGCCAGCGACAATCGATCGGCCGGCGACCGCCGCCGCCTCCGGCCGGCCGGTGACCATCGACCGGCTGACGACCATTGACCGGTCGGCGACCGCCGCTGCCTCCGGCCGGCCGACCGTCCAGCGACCGTCGCGGCCGGCCGGCGACCGACCGGCCGGCGGCGACCGTAGGCGACCGGCCGACGGCGACCGTAGGCGACCGGCCGGCGGCGACCGAAGATCGTCGTCGACCAACCGACGACTTAAAAACTGTAATGTAATCCAGATTACGGAGGTTTTGTTTTGTAATCCAGATTACAAATCATCAACCTCTTTTGTAATCGAGATTACATTATATTATAATTTTGAAATTATTCGAAACGAAGGAATCCAACTTATAATATAATCAAGATTATATTACAAAGTGAATTACACCCTACCAAACACAGCCCTAGGCGCATCGAATCCCTCGATAAAATGGTATACAACGCCGGCCACTTCCAATCTCCTCGATTTCCACATGTTAATGTAGTGACCAGCGGCCTTGAGATTTTTCGATTGTTATAACTTAATTTATGATGATAATCGAATCCATCAATATTCTAGCCGGAGAAATTATATTATATTATATAATATATCGCGCCGATTTCCACGACTGCTCTATTTTTCCAGAAAAGAAAAGCAACGAAAAGCAACGAAAACGTGCGACCGCCGGCCGGTTTATACATGGACCACTTGCATGGCAGGCAATTTCTTCGTCAGACAGTCTTCAGCATAAGTAGTAGGCATTGCCATTGCCATTGCAATTTTAGATCGAATAAAAATCCATCTAAGATTAAGATTATGGCAACGGCCTGGAGAATTAGCACACTGATCTGTTTCCCTTGGGCAAGGCCACTGCACCAGTACCCCCATCGCTGCTACTATCTTCGTCGGCTTGTCTGGCTCATGATCAGTCTGGCCTTCTTTCTTATGGAGATGGAGGTATCTGGAGTAGAAGCGAGAGTCATGAGCAGCAAGGGCTGCTTGGAGAGGGAGAGGGATGCTCTCTTGCTTTTCAAAGCCGCCGTCAAAGATCCTTCCGCCCGTTTGTCTTCTTGGCGTGCCCAAGTAGATTGCTGCGCTTGGCCTGGCGTAGTCTGCTACAATGACACAACAGGCAGCGTACGAGTGGCCGAGCTCAACATTCAAAATCCAAATGTGCAAGCAGACAATAATACGGACACGGCTTTGAAGGTGAGCTGCTGCATCCTTCGTTATTGTCTTTAAAGCATTTGCAAAGCTTAAATCTGAGTTTTAATGACTTTGAGGCCGCCCAAATTCCACCACTCGTTGGTTCTCTTCACCGACTGAGGTATCTCGATCTTTCTCGGTCCCATTTTAGTGGCACCGTTCCCCCTCATCTTGGAAACTTGACAAATCTTCGTTATCTTGGTCTCAGATCATTTATTTCTACTCTGACTGTTGTCCACAGCCTAGACTGGCTCTCCGGCCTTTCTTCTTTGACGTATCTGGACATGTCCTTTTTGAATCTCAGCGCTGCCACCCATAATTGGGTATCGGCAATCAACTTGTTACCTTCCCTACGACAATTACGTCTATATTATTGTAGTCTTCGTAATATTCCCCTCTCTCTAGATTTCCATCTCAATCTCACTTCTCTTGTGACTCTTAATCTTGGTCGGAACAAGTTCAACTCTTCTGTTCCCAACTGGTTGTTGAATCTCACAAGCCTCTCGTCTCTTCAACTTCGTCACTGTAGAATTCGAGGGGCATTGCCCAACGAAATTGACAACTTAATCAGCCTCAAAGATTTTGATCTATCCTGGAATCCGCTCTATGGTCCCCTTCCTGATGGGATTATGAACTTATCAAGCTTATCCACACTAAATTTTATGAGTTGTTCACTTACCGGTAGGATACCCAGTGAATTAGGAAATTTAACTTCTATGAATACTATTAATCTTGGAAATAATTTACTTTCTGGACCAATACCAATTGAGATTGGTAAATTATTCAACCTAAATGTTCTTGACCTCTCTTTTAATTCCTTAGAGGGTGAAATTACTGAGCTCCACCTTTCCAACCTAACTAAACTAGTGGTCTTGTCATTGATGGGAAACCCCTCCATTACTGTACCAATAAAAAACACTTGGACCCCTCGTTTCCAGTTACAAGGCATTAGTTTTGGTTATTCTAAGTTGGGTCCTAAATTTCCTGCATGGCTCCGTTCACAACAATCCCTCGAGAAGATCCTGTTGTGCAGTACAAGTATTGAGGGTGACAGTGACTTGCCTGAATGGTTTTGGAACTCTTTTCCCAACATTACTTTTCTAGATCTCTCAAGCAACGAAATTACTGGTACTTTGCCTGCATCCTTAGAGAGTTTGAATAAACTATCCAGTCTAAGTCTTAGTTCAAATCTACTTGAAGGTCCAATTCATCATTTGCCACCCAACTTAGATTTTCTAGACCTATCTTTTAATACTTTTTCAGGTACATTGCCACCAACCTTATTCATGCTGCAATCAAATGAAATATTTCTCTCATATAATCATCTTAATGGAAGCATACCACCCAATGTTTGTAATTCTCATACACTCGGCTACCTTAGCTTATCCAACAACAAAATATCGGGAGAAATTCCTCAATGTTGGCAGGAGGGATCATTTCTTAAATATCTTCATTTGGGAAACAATATGCTCTCCGGAGAAATTCCAACCTCTCTTGGCAACTTAACAAGACTTCAATTCTTGTACTTGAATAATAATAATTTAAAAGGGCACCTCCCATTATCATTGCAAGATTGCAAGCAGTTCGTGATTGTTGACCTTCATAACAATAAATTCTCTGGAAATATACCTTCATGGATTGGACAAAGCTGGCAGCAGTTGCGCATTCTTCAACTACGCTCAAATATGTTTGATGGCAATATTGATCCACAACTTGGCAATTTGAAGGATTTGCAAATTATTGACCTTGCAAATAATAATTTATCTGGGCCAATACCAACTACCTTTGGAAATTTAAGTTCAATGATTTCGACATCACCAATACAACTTGCAATGCATTTTCATATGGTCTATTTTGTAGAAAAGACTTACTGGAATGCCATAAATTTAATTGTAAAAGGGAGCCAATATGACTTTTGGTCTATTCTTCATCTGGTAAAGAGTATCGACCTTTCAAATAATAGTTTGATTGATGAGATTCCTAAAGAATTAGGATATCTCGTGAAACTTCAAACTTTGAATTTATCAAGAAACTACTTCAGAGGCAAGATCCCAGATAGTATTGGCGGAATGAGTTCTTTAGAAACTCTGGATTTATCCTTCAACGATTAATCAGGGGTTATTCCTCAAAGTATAACGGAGCTAAATGCATTGAACCACTTGAATTTGTCTTACAACAACTTATCAGGAAACATTCCCTCAGGAAATCAACTTCAAACATTAGATGATGCAAGTATTTATATTGGCAATCCTTATCTATGTGGAGACGTAGTAAACAAGAGTTGTTTTCATGAAAACAATATCAATGTGACAAGCAAGGAGCATGCAATGTTGTCACCAATGTTATCGATTTGGCTTAGCAGTGCACTTGGATATATTGTTGGATTGTGGAGTGTGTTTTTCCTCTTGCTATTCAAGAAAAAATGGAGGTATTATTACTTTAAGAAGGTTGATGAAATTTATGATAAATTTTATGTAATGATCAAGATAAGATTGAACAGAGCAGTGTATGCATGATTCAGTGTATGCATGATTCAATGGGACAGTCAATAGTTTGTCATATTAGAAGTGTGAGCTTTCATTATTATTAAGCATGGTATTTTTACAAAGTGTACGTGTACTCATGACATTATGCAATGAATCAATGTTATAGTTGTGCTGTCAATGTAAAAAAAACTGCACTTATGCCATGTTCATTTCAATATCAATTAGTCTTTTAATAATTTTAGAGAAGAATGAGATTGCTAGTAGACGCCTATATTTCAATAATTTTAAAATTGTATGAAAATGTTAAAATGAAATTCCTCGATGTTGACAAGATGGTTCACTTCTTGGGTATATTCATTTGAAATCAATATGCTCTTTGGAGAACTTCCAAGTTCTCTTGGGAACTCGAGTTCATGCACCTGAATAATAATAGTCTAAATGGACATCTACCTGCATCACTACAAAATTGCAAGCAATTGGTATGATTGATCTTGGTTATAATAATTTCTCTGGAAATATACCTTTGTGGATTGGACAAAGTTGACAGTAGTTGGGTATTCTTCTATTGTGCTCAAATATATTTAATGACAATATTGATCCACAACTTGAACATTTTTGGGTTCTACAAATTACTGACCTTGCAAATAACAAAGTATCCGGGCTAATACTGCATTCATTTGGCAATTTCATGGTAATGGTTTCAACATCAGCAATGGAACTGTCATTTTATTTTTTATTTGATACCGTAGACATCAGTGGCTTATACACTGAAAGTGACCAAATAACTTTAGTTACAAAAGAGATCAACTTACCTTTTCATCTACTCATTATCTTACGAAGAGTAAAGATCTTTCAAACAATAAATTGATAGATGAGATTCCCGAAAAATTAGGATATTTTACCGGACTCCACACTTTGAGTTTATCAAGAAACTACTTCAAAGGTAAGATCCCAAATAGCATTGGTGGAATGAGTTCATTAGAAACCCTAGATATGTTATTCAATAATTTGTCATGCGTTATTCCTCAAGGTTTGTCAAAATTAAGTGCTTTGAGTCATTTGAACTTATCTCACAGCAACCTATCTGGAAACATTCCCTTCGGAAATCAGCTTTAAACACTAGATTGAAAATTAAGTGCTTTGAGCCATTTGAACTTATCTCACAACAACCTATCTGGAAACATTCCCTTCGGAAATCAGCTTTAAACACTAGATGATGCATCCATTTATATTGACAATCCTTATCTTTGTGGAGACATACTAAACAAAAGTTGCTAATTTCATGGAAATAATATCACTCAAGTGATGAGCATGCAATGTTGTCCTCAATGCTAATAATCGGTCTTGTTAGCGCAATTGGATAATTTGTTAGATTGTGGAGTGTGTTTGTCCCCATGAGATAGACTGATGGTTAGTACATGAATATTGCCATCTTGAGATCTGGGGTCAATACCTGACAAAGTTACTGTGTCCGCCCTCCCCACGCGCTAACCACAGTATTCGAGTTAGTAGCCTCCGTGATTTACTTTATTCGTGTTAGCCCTAGAATGAGTTGGCGGAAACGTTGTGAACGAGCGAATCATCTTCTGCCACTTAGATTGTGGAGTGTGTTTATTCTAAACTCTAAAGTTTACGTAGCAATTAAAGTGGACGAAATTTATGCTAAAGTTTACGTAGCAATTAAGACAAGATTGAATAGAATAATGAGTGATTAGTTTTGTTAAAAACAATAGGAGTCACTGATCAATGTACAATAAGTTATTTTTCATTCTATAATTGTGAGCTTTTATTGTAGGCATGGTATTGTTAAGAATTGTATACTTGTGATTTTTTACAAATAAAAAATGTTATGGTGGCACCCTCAATGAAATATATGAGATAATTAAATAATACACTTATGTTATTTTTAATTTTATGAAAATTACTATAAAAATGATGAAATATTATTTTTGATAGGATTGAATAGCCCGAGGTAAGCACGGGGATAATGAAGTTGCGCGGCGCGGCACATCAGATCGAAGCGACCCGAGCCTCGGGACCCCCCTCTTTGGGGGATGCGCCCGGGAGGGTCAGCTAGAAGACGCCCTGGGATCACCCCGAAGGGTTGGGCCCCGAGAGCACCTCGGGATTTGAAGTGATCGCGCTCACCCGAGCCAAAAGACCTCGAGATCACCTCGGGAGATAGAGCCCCAGTGATGACCGACTGCTGTCCGATTTTATATTCGATCAGCGGCTCCAATGGTCTCGGGGCGTGACATACTGACCCCCTCCTTGTTTGTGGATACGCATCCGCGTTATAAGGAGTCATCAAGACCCTTAAATATCGCAATGGGTCGAAGTGTAATAATGGCGCAAATAGTTTCAAAGGCTATCTAGTAACCGTCGAAAGAGGGGGGCAACGTGGCTCAAATCGCGGAGACGTGGCACAGATCGAGGGAGCATGCCTATGTTGGGTCAATCTATGGTCCGGAGTGACTATATGTTTTGATGTTTGGGCAAAGGGTTTAAGTTAGATTTACCCTTGTGTATTTGATATATGAAGAGGGCACGAAGGCAACAGTCGAGGCTGCTGGTGAGAAGTCAGTTGAGTCGTGAGGGTACGAGTACTGAGGGAATGTACTCGGGGGAAATCCTAGGGGTCCAGTGCGGAGAGAAATGTACTCGGGAAGGAAAACCTAAGTGGACAGTCGATTGAGGTTCTGGCAGTCAACTGGTAAACCCCATAGCAAGATCAGTCGACTGTTGTGGGAGCAGTCAACTGGTAGTGGCTGAAGAAATTCGAATGTTGGCTTGCAACGGTCAAATTTGAGTAGGGGCGGTCGACTGCCCTGGGAGCAGTCGACTGGTAGCGTGAGTTTCAGCTTTGAGACCTATTTAAAGGGACTTGGGTTTGGCTGAGAACTCTTGACGAAATGAGCTTGGTTGTGCTCATTAGCAGTCTTAGTGCTCAGAAAGTGTGTTTAAGGTTGTGGCGAGGTTTCTCCACCCACAAGGAGCTACACGAGCTAGCTGGAGGGCATCCGGGGAGTGATCCGCCGAAGGATCGAGGGATTGTCCACCTCACGGACTGTCATGAAGTAGGAGCTTCATCTCCAAACCAAGTAAATAAGTTTGCGTTAGCATTGTTTGTTATTATACTTTGTATATTCCGCTTGCGCTTGCTAACGTGTAGGTAAAAGAAATCGAAAATTGCTATTCACCCCCCCTCTAGCAAGCCGACAACGATCTAACAATTTCGATTTACTTTTGATTATGAAAAACTATTTTGCAGCTCTCAAGGATGCCTACGACAAACCCAAAGACGAAAGCCTGTGGATAAAGAATGAACAGACTGACTTGGTGGTGAACGGGAAAGCAGAATATCATCTATTGACCGTACTACCTGCACAAGAAGTCTACCGAATTAGGAACTATCGATCTGCAAAGGAACTTTGGGAAAAGTTCCTTGAACTTCACGAAGGTACCTCCGAAGCCAAACTAGCAAAAATAGATCTGCTTCGGAATCAGCTCAGCAACCTCTGACTGGAAGAAGGAGAGTCAGTAGCTCAATTACACACTAAACTTAAGGAGATAATAACGGAACACAACAACCTCGTAGTGTCTGTAAGCAATCGGGTCGCTCAAAGATAAGCATTGAACGCCTTCCCGAGGACCCCGATCTAGACTTCAATAATAGACGCCTATTATATCTCTAAGGATCTTGAGGTAAGTACCTTAGAGCTACTTTTTTTCGACTTTAGAACTTCACGAATCTAGATATACAAGAAAAAGCAAAGCAGACAACATCACCTTAAGCTTGAGAAAGATCTAACATAAAGACGAATCTTCTGAAGATGAAGAAAACACAACGTATATGGTAAGGAAATTGTTTAAATATTTTAAAGATAAGAAATTTAATAAAGTGCAGGGTAAGAAGCAAAGGAAGCTCCGCTGCTACAACTGCAACGAAGAGGGACATGTGAAGGAAAACTGTCATAAAGTGAAGAACAAAGGAAAAGGGGCAACAAAGGTAAAAGCTCATAATCTAAAGACAACATGGGACCAGTCCTCATTGAAAGATTCAGATCTCAAGGAATACGTCGGACTTGCACTGATGGCTTCACATCAGAAAGATGAGAGCATTGATGAAGGGGGAGTCATGTCAGAACACGTCAGAAGATAGCAGCGACGAAGGAGGAACTTCAGACTTCAGAAAAGATATGGTAAGTGAGGTATGTCTTCTGCTTCATGATCAATTATATTCTGGTATTAAACAAATGACTAACTCTATGTGTAAATTAAAAAATAAAAATGTAGAATTAAAAAAAATTATCTTCTTCATGCACATTAGAAATGTATGATAAATTAAAATTTAAAAATAAAAATTTAAAAGTTCAAATTGAAAATTTTCAAACTAACTATGCAGGTTCAAGTAAAATTCTACCTTAGATTAGCAATCTCTCTGGTTGGAAACTAAATAAAATTCTGGTTGCCTCTTTCTTTTTAGTATTAATTACTTTATTTCTGTTATTGTTTTTATAGGATATGCTATATTTTTATTTTGAACTAATTAATATATTTGATTAAGCAAAATCAAAAGATAGAATTTTTATTTTCAGGAGTAATTTACCTCTCTTTTACCGACCAACAATCACCTTCAATTAATGTTGATGTAAAATAAATTGTCTATTTGATAACTCTTATGATTTATTGTTATTATAATATTATGTTGATACATGTTAATTAGAGATGAATATTTATAATGTAGTAATTATAATTTATAATTATTATAATATAGTATTATTAGTATTCATCAGCATTGAAACGTGCATATTGTGCATATTGTTATAGCTATGACCCTAGGCACAATTAGATATGGAAATAGGTCAGGTCAATCATATTTTTACCTTAACAGATCAGGTCTATATAGTAACAAAATAGTCTGAGCCTGGTCTATGGCTTGTTATAGACTTTGTTCTTGACCTAAGTCTGACATGTTCAATAGTCTGGTTTGACCTGCGACCTGTTTACAAAGCTTATAAATTAAAATACTTTCTACAGGCCAAAGCATTAAACAAGCCGAAAACCAACCTTAACAGGCCTTGCATCATACAAGCCTCAAAACAGACATTGCATCATACAGGCTTCAAACAGGTCAGACATACAAATATATACATATGTATCTAATCTTAACAGACTCAAGCCAGCCTGTCAAGCTTGGTAGTCTTAATATTAAGTATGAGCCTGACCTAATAAGGAAAATTAGACTTTGAAACAGGCTTGAATATTATCCTTTTCTAAACAGGTCAAACTAAACCGGGCTAAACACAGGCCAGGCTACAGGTCGCTGACAGGCCGCTTGACCTATTTCCATCCCTAGGCACAATGCAATGGTAAACGGTAGATATACTTATAGTTTATAGAATTACAATCTGGATCATGCCATCCTACGATATGGAAGTATCAAATTGATCTGGGTTCGTTTGTAATCGTCTTTTGCCAAAAAAAAAAAAAAAAATCAAAGCAGAATTGGTGATATTACATAGGATCAGTAGACTAAGTACAATTCTATGTTAACAATTCTACACATTTTTTATTAGGACCACTTTGTTAGCCTAGTTTTTCTTGTGGTTTTTTTTTCTAGAAGCCCAGAATCCTAAAGATCTGATTCGATCTTGACCTATTTGATCATACTGATCCAATTCCGATCTCAAATAGATCCGGCATAAGATCACAATTTTATGAACTATGAGTATACTCATGCAACAAGTATTCGATTATCTTGCTAGGTATATTAAATGGCTATGGTGCTTGAGCCATTTGTGATGTTGTGCCGGTCATCGAGATCTACATGCATTTTTTATATTTACTTGGCAACTGATTTATGGGTCGGATCATCTACTTGTAGGATTAATTTGATAAGTAAGAGTTGATATAGAGTTAAAATAAATAAATAAATAAATATTTTTGAAAAATAAAAAAAGGATAAAATACGATGAAACATTAAAAGTTGATATCACTAATCTTAAGTATCTATAGCATGATAATATACAAGTAGATAAATTACATGTGTGTGTTGTGTGTGTAATATAATATATAAATATATAAATATATGTAAATTTTATCTCATCCTAAGATAAAAATTTATATAGTTAAAATTTGAAAGTTTAATTTTAAAATTTTGAATTTTTTTTTTGAATTTGATAAATTATTTTTTAAAATTTTAATTTTGATTAAGATTTAATTTTTTAAAGATTTGTAATATAAATTTATCTTTTGAAAGTGCGAACAAGTATAATTTTTTAAATAAATATAACTAATATAATTTTTTTTACTCAAATTGAAGGTGCGAACAAATATAGAATATTATTATATTTTTTATTTTTAATTTAGATAAACACACAATATTATCATCCTTAGTAAAAAAAAAAATGAAACTGCCACCTTAGCAGACCCCTCACAATATTATCATCCTTAGGATTGGACTAAAGATAATATAATGAAATGTTATGCTAGATTATACATTAAAATTTATAAAATAAACAAAATTTTATTTAATCCCCTAAATAAAATAAATTAAAATTATATTCTTTTATTAAATTATATTTTATTCTTTATAATTTTAATTATATGATTATTTAATAATTATATAATCAGCATTATATATGATACTTTGATTCAAACCATAGTTTGAATCAAACCCACATTAAGAGTGGGTCAGTGTCGAGATTTTTAAATAAATAAATAAATAAATAATAAAAAGATGAGTTAAATAGTGCGCATATTTGATTTTTGTCCTAATTTAAACGCACCATGGGTGCTAGAGTAGGCTAAGGTTATCCGGTTCCAACGCGACAATTGCGCCCCCCTTCCCTCGCGTTCGTGATGCCCTGACCGGCAACGTCGCAGAACCGAAAAGTTTTCCCTTTTCCAAGCCAAGCCAGCGAAAGCAATCGAGCGAGCGAGCGAGCGAGACGAGGGGAGAGACGGCGATGGCTTGCGTTGTCTGCTGCCGATGTCATGATCGGGTCACGCCATCTTAGGATCACGATCCTTTCCTCCCGTTCCTTCCCCTCACCCGAAAACCCTAATTTTTGAGTGCTTTCCTTCCATTTCGTGCCGCTCTGGTCCATTGAAGGACCACTGCCCGCGCGACATCGATCGGCCCCGGGTTCTCTTTTGTCGGGTGAAAAAAAGGAGTTTTTTTTAAAGCTTCTTTTGGTGATTTTGGTTCCCGGGATCAGGAGCTTGAATCGGGCGGGTTGCGTTCGTGGTTGTGGTCGGATGGAGCCTCGCGTTGGGAACAAGTTTCGCCTCGGTCGCAAGATCGGCAGCGGCTCATTTGGCGAGATCTATTTAGGTAGTAGCGCTATGTTTCTGGTTTTTTTTTTCCCAATCCCGTCGTGCTTCTTCTTCTGGATTTTTGTCGCTAGAATTCTTAAAGTTTACTCGTTTCGGGGCGTTTATAATTGCCGTTTTCTTTGCAGGTACTAATATCCAAACCAATGAGGAAGTCGCAATTAAACTCGTGAGTCTTAACCGCTCCCATTTAATGAACTTATGCTCTTGGGATGTTCGTTTATACTC
>JAGFNQ010004780.1:0-34038 GCA_024364735.1 Boesenbergia rotunda | reverse complement strand
GTGAGATATTATGTATTATTGCCTTATATTGTCCGCCGTACAGGGGAGATGCTGCCCGATTTTCGAGGAAGTATGTGCCTCTGGGGGCGTGACAATCACGAGACGAAAGAAGATGAATCATGTAAACATTTAATCATCAGGGAAATTAACCCCATAAAAATTTACCATTGTCCAATGAAATTACTTCATAACCGAGCATCAACTTTTATAAATAGCCTCCCGTGTGCCTTTGCTTAATAATCAAACACAGAGATATTATACAATTAGCTCGTAATCCAGAGCAAGATGTTGGCGAAGTGCTCCTCCTCCTTCAACCCCAAGTTTCTGGCTTCTCTCCACACCAACACCACCAATAAGCCTAGCACTACTACTCACATCGCCATGCCGCGGCTTCATCAGTTGCAGAAGCAACGAATCCATGAAGATCAAGTGAGTACTGGCCACTACTCTCAGCTTAATATTATCATGCATGCATATTAATTAATTGGTTCCTGCTCTTCTCGTTTAATTGATTCTGTGCATGAATGAATGAATGAATGAATGAATGTAGGAGAGTTTGTGCCTGAGGCACAGCGACCGTTTGAGCCAAGTGAGGAGGATGTTTGATGACCAGACGAGAGGAGACAAGGAGACCTTGCTGTTCCTAGACTCCCTTCAAAAGCTCGCCATCGACTACCATTTCGAAGAAGAGATTCAAGCCAAGATGCATTCTTTATACGACAAGCGATTCACCATCGCCGATGGCGAAGCCAGCAGCATCGCGGAAGTGGCCCTTCTGTTTCGGTTACTGAGGCAATCTCGATACCCTGTTTCGACAGGTAACTGAGGTTTATGCTTCTTGTCGTTTTGTATTACATGATGAAATTAATTAATTCCTTCTTATCTATGTATCTCTTTAGATGTGCTGCACAGATTCCATGATGGTAGAGGAGAGTTCATGGCGTCTCTCAGCAAGGAGATGGATGGACTGATGAATCTATTTGAAGCATCGAATTTGAATACTGGTGGGGAATTAATACTCTACAGGGCCAATGAATTCAGTAGCCATCATCTCAGGTGCTACATGACAGCATTGGGGCCAGAGTTTGCATTGGCTGTTCAACAGGTGGTGGAGGCTCCATCTCATAGGACCTTGCAGAGGTTCAAAGCCAGGCAGTATCTCGGTAGTGACAACTTCTGTCACAATTTGCATGTTCGAGAATTGGGGGAGATGGATTTCACCATGCTCCAGTCACAGCATCAAAAGGAACTAAAGGAAGTCACAAGGTATATATACTTTTAGTTTTGGTTAATTTTTGTTAGGGTTATAAATGAGTCAAGCTCAATCAAACTTTGTGATGTTCAAATTTATTTGATAAGATACTTGAACCAAGATAAGTCGAGTTTAAAATAAGTCAAACTGTTAAAAAGGTTGTTCAACCTTGGCTTGATTTCTGTTTTAAGAGTTTGAACTTGATTTGAAATTTTTATATTTTTAAACTTATTTGATTGTTAGTGAGCTTTGTTTATTTTCATTTCAAGAGTTTCTTTGTTTATTGCAAGTTGCATAAGAGTTTTGTTGATGACATGATTCACAAATTTTATCCGTGACATTATTATGTGTTCAAACTTATTTACATAGTTTAATGAGTTGTTGAAGTTGTTCATTTAATTAACTTTATGTATACTGAATGTGCATAAACAAATCTTTACTGAATAGAACACTAAATTTATTCAAGAATGATTGATTCATTTAAAACCTTAATTATTGCTTGATTAATTTATTATTTATTTGATTATATATGTATACGTATATAGCTGGTGGAAGAAGTCAGAGTTAGGGCAAGAGCTAGGCTTTGCTCGCGATCAATCCTTGAAGTGGTACACATGGACAATGACATGCCTACCAAACCCTAAATTTTCAACTTATAGGATTGTTCTCTCGAAGATCATCGCGTTTGTTTATCTTCTTGATGATATTTTTGATGTGGAAGCATCGCTCGACGATCTCTATCTCTTCGTACAGGCCATCGAAAGGTATGACTAGACTTAGTCATGTTTATTTCACCAACTAATATGATTGAATTTTTATTTAGAGTGAGTTTATTGTATGACTTAATTTTATGACCATTGTAGTTGGGATCAATCTTCAATGGATTCACTTCCCAACTACATGAGGGCATGCTTCAAGGCATTAAATAGCACTATCAATGAGATTGCCGAGATTGTGCTCAAGGAACATGGATGGAATCCAATCGAACATCTAAAGAAATCGGTATGAATTGTTGTTCTTCTAGTAAAATGTGTTTTAGTATTTGTATTATCACTAAAATTTGATTAGAATTGACTTTGTTTACAGTGGATACAATTAAGCAATGCATTTTTAGTGGAAGCAAAATGGTTGTCAAAAGACCAAGTCCCAACAATGGATGACTACATGAAGATTGCCACAATTACTTGTGGTGTTCCTGCAGCCTTAATGCACATGTATTTTATATTAGGGCATCGTTCAACAAATGATCTCTGTGAGGATCTCCCAAGTCTCATATCTTGTCCTGCGAGAATTCTTCGTCTTTGGGATGACTTGGGAAGTGCAAAGGTGGATAGTTTTCTATTTTTCATGATTATATACTATAGTAATTCAGAGGATAATGAATTTATCGCGTATGCATGATAATTAGGACGAAAAATAAAATGGGAGGGATGGCTCGTTGTTGGCTTGCATGATGAAGGAGAACCCACATTGGTCCTTGGAAGTTGCAAAGGAAAAAGTGATGCAAATGATAGATGAAGAGTGGGAGGAGCTCAACAAGGAAAGCTTTGGTTCATCGACCTCAACATTCTCTCAAGATTTTGTGAAGGCTTGTTTGAATAGTGCGAGGATGGTGAGGGTGATGTACAACTACAACGAAGAGCATAACCTCCCCATGCTTAAGGAGTATATAAACTTATTGTTGTTTAAACAAATTTAAACACCTCTTATATATTTAAAATGTTAGAGGTTAGTAGTTAATAAGCTATTAAAAATTCATGATGTATTGAATGTATGTTCCCTTTCACTTGTTTTAATTTGTTTTGTTTGGTTAATCAATGATGTTCCAATATGTCTATTATATTATCATAGAGCAATGATAGGGAGAGTGAAAATCATAGTGAATGATGTGTCATGACGTGACACTTTATATGTACACGTCCGATTATCGCTTGGACACCATCGGCGGTCTTCGGTCGCCGCGCCCGAATCAAACTATACCCTGGGGGGGCATGGTGAACCTGTCGAAAATCGTGCATACAAGGTGCCACGTCATTCACTATGATTTTCACTCTCCTATTTTCACTCTCCCAATCATTATTCATTATGATATTAAGATTTAGCATGTCCTTCTAAGACTATGTTAACTAATCAATTTTATAACTTGTAATCTCCTTGGACATCACCATATAAATAAATATCCATTAGTGTCTTGCAAGATGAGCCATTTCTATAAGATTCATATAAAATATCAAAATAATTTTGTTGATCATGATGATGAGTCATTTCTTTATATTTATGCAATATTAATAATTGTGTTGGTTCCGGTATAACATTAAAAATTTCACCACTATAAAATGTAATACTACACATTAATTTCAAAGTCTTGTGACAGAATAGGCACATGATAGTTTGAACTAGTGAGTTGATTGTGTGGAAAAGTGAATGGAGAGAAAATTGACAGTGTAGTCTCACCAAGTTGAGGCAATATGATTGTTTTATATTATGGATGAAGGTTCTCTCTCTTGTGGATGCACATAGGGGAGTGTAAATTCAGACTCCTAATTGTTCATGTGCATGTGAGAGCTACATACATTGAATGTTGAATGTCAGACTAGCCAGGAGAGAAAAAAATATCAAAGCAGACTAGTCAATATTTTGCCTCATGGATTATTTTTCTTGCATGTCTTAAGTGTGTAACCGACACTGTTGACTCGAAATGATGGTATGCTAGTGGCCGAATTGAAATATGATGCTGAACCAATCCATTATAATCTTTTAAATTTTAAAGGGTCATAATTTTTTACTTGAAATTCAGAATCAGACAATGTCAGGGATCACGCGTACAAAATTTAGAGATCTTCATTTATTAATGAGAATCTATAACTGCCAAGTTCAGGGGCAGAACCAGACAAAAAATTTTGAGGGGGGGGGGCGAAATTATATAGATAATTTTTTTTGTGCGACTGAATAAATATATTTATCAATAAGCAAGCCCTAAATCAAAAGAAATGAAAATTTCAACTTAAAAAATCAAATTGTAATTCAAAATTGTGAATATACTAATCATGAAATCCCGATATCATAAGAAACATTAATCGAACATGGAAAACAATAAGAATGAACAAGAACATTTAGGGCTAAAAATAAGATATAAACCAAATAGAGAGTCTCCATAATATTTAATGTTAAAAATACAAAAATTTAGAGGGCTTAAATGCTAAAAACCCTTACCCTAAGGGTAGGGTTTGAAATTTTGAGAAATTTAGGGCTTTTCTGTAAAAAGCCTCCCACAAATAAAACCTAAACCAAATCATCGCAGCCCAAGCTCAAAACCGAGCCGATCCCTTTCTCCATCGCGTGCCCTAGCTCGCCCTGACTCCTTATTCTCTTCTTCCGTTTTCTTTCTCGATTTCCCGATCCCTCTTTTCTCCTCTGTCACAACCGGGAGGTTGGAGCAGACTTCGTCCCCCTCGCGCGGTGGTGTCGCCGGTGCTAGCCGAGATCCGGTGGACTTGAGTCACCATCATCTTCTCCGGCAGGTTCTATTCGGCTCGTGTGCACGATCGTCGTATCTCCGTTTGCAACAGGGCATCTCAGATCTAGGCGGAGCAGAGCGTCGTCTTCTACCTCCGATTTCCTGGTAGGTTGAGGAGGAGATCTCGTTTTCTGTCTCTTGCACAATTGTTCTGTTGTGGATCCTTCTTGATTTCCAATTCGGTTTTTGGGTGTGATACCTGTGATCTAGGGTTCGGGACCTCGATCTAGGGTTTGGATCTTGTGTTCAATTCTTCTGTTGAGTTGCTTCGCCAGTTCGGAGAGGAGAGTCAAGCTCGCAGTCGATCTCAGGTAAGCCTCTCTAAGGGTAGATCTGATTGAAATAGGGTTTCTGCTTGGATTTCGATTGTGATACTGCTCTATTGATTTGTTTGGAGGTTAGATCTAGTTGAACCTAGTTTCTGCTGTTGTTCTTCTGTTTGGGTTCGGCTTTGAATCCTACAGTTCTTGGTCATCTTGGTTTTGATCGGTTTTTGGGATGAGAAGCAGGATTCGTGTTTGTTTGCCTCTGATCGGATTGGTTGATCTATGCTATGTTGATTCGTGGATTTTGTTGCTGATCTTGTTTTGTTTGGCGTTCAATTGGGTCTGATGTAGAAGACTTTGGTGTTGCTTTCTGAGTAGGTTTTGCTCGGAATTGGATCTTGTGATCAGTGAAGTTGGATTTGTTGATTCAGTGTTGTGAGTTGGTGGTGTTCCGAGTGTATCTTGGGCAGTTCAGTTTCTGCCATTGATCATCTTGATCATGTTTGGACTTGGGTTTTTTGGTGGTTTAGGGTTCTGCCGTGAGTACTTTATTGGTACTTTATTTGGATTGGATTGAGATTTTTGCTACCCTTGCTCATGGTTTGTATGTCTCTATTCTTGTTTGGACTCGGCAATTGGTTTAAGTGTTTAGATTCCATGTTGTGAATAGCTGATGCAAAAGGTGTTCGGGTGTTTGGAATTTGTCCTGGAAGGCATGATTTATGTGTTTTGAGACGGCTGAAGGGTTGAGATGGTAGTGTGTTTGTTTGAGTATTGGGATATTAGATTAGGGTTGGTGCTAATCTGGATTTGGGATTTGCTTAATGTGATTTGGGTTGTTGTAAAGTTAGGGTTGATCTCAATGATAGTAGTGAAACTTAGCTGATTTGTAAATCGTATAATTAGCTAAGTTGTATTGGTTATTTGTTTTGATGCAGGGCATTGAGGTGATTCACTTGTCGCGGACATTATTTTTGGAAGAGAATTTCCTACGCGCTCGGACTTCGTCGTATTGAGGCGGGTATCTCTGACTTATCTTTTAGATTAGTCCTAGCTGATATGCTTGATATGCTATGTTTAGCGGTAGGTAATGTATTAGTTTATACCTGCTCTACCTTTGCTGATACTGTTTATGATATACCTGGCATGTGATACCTACACCATTAGGATTTAGGCTATGGTGCACTATTTATGATCCTTGCATATCATGTTGATATAGGTGGATTAGATAGTGGATGCTGTTTGACCAGAGTCATGCATCATCATCCACTGTGCATCACTGTCGATCAGTGGCCCCTTATGGGTGAGTCAGGTCGACAGTCATACTGACCTATCCATACGGCCACTCATGGGTTAGTGGTTAACGGAGTATGGGTAGTGTGCTCTGTGCTGCTCCGCTCATGCACTCATGGGTTAGTGAATCGGAGCGTGGTAGCAGGCAGAGGTCCCTCCTGGAGTAGTCCATATACCAAGAGTAGAGAGAGAGAGAGAGATCTCCCCCATTTATATACACGGGGTAGGTGTTAACACTCAGATAGAGATATCCTCCAGAGATGGCCTGGGGCTGATAGTGATATAGCCAGGATAGGTGATGGCCTGGGGCTGATAGAGATATCGCCAGGATAGGTTTTGGCCAGGGGCTATTAGTGATATAGCCAGGATAGGTGATGGCCTGGGGCTGATAGAGATATCGCCAGGATAGGTCTTGGCCTGGGGCTATTAGTGATATCGCCAGGATAGGTCATGGAGTAGGGGTGTTACGCCGGCAGCATACCGTCTACTCGGTTGCTCAGGAGTAGCGACGGCAGGGTACGGACGGCAGTCACAGCTCTACGCCGGAGGGTGGCCTCCGCTCAGATTCCTCCCGTACATAGGTGACGATGTCTGACCGGCGACAGAGGTGACCATGTCATTGCACCATGTGCATACGCATCTTTGGCACTTGCCATGCTTGTTATACTTGGATGTTACATTTGATTGACATGCACATACAGGAGATCCTTATGTCTGGTTTCAGCGACTCAGCCACATTGGTATGACTTTTTTTTCTATTCATGTTCAGTTGTTCTTACCACTACCTGTACCTGTGTTATTTCGATAGCATGTTACACTATTGCTAGCTTAGACTATCTTGTATATCTGATGAGATATCCGCTGAGTACTGGTGACTCACCCCGTTAGCTCCCTGTTTTTATTTCAGGATGATTGTCTGGAGTGCCCGGCAGCCTGTCCCAGGTCGCGTATTTCTTCGAGATGATTCCGGGATGTCTCTGTTACTTTGTTGGTGGTACATGTTGGTACCCGTTTTCTGCTTCTTTTACTTTACGTTTCCGCTGCTATATTCGTGTTTGATTTTTGCCATTTTATACGGCGGTATAGTTGTACTTTTGTGAGCCATGGAGGCCTTGTGCTTTGCGTTTGTCGTAAGTCGTACCGGTACGCAGCTTATTTCGTCGACGTTTTCAGTTTCTTTTTATTCAGACGCTTGTTCCAGCCCTATACGCTGGGGTACGAGCGAGCTGAGAGACTCGTTGAGGTTAGAGTTATGAATTGTCCGCCGGGTCGAGGGGGCGGCAGTCCGGTCTATACCAGACGGGCGGCTCCTCGGGGCGTGACAATTTTTGGTATCAGAGCCAAGTTTGCGAGATACCTTGTGGTCTTGTGGGTGTTTTTTTCGAGTTTTATGTCAGAGTCATTTTCTCGATTGACGTGATTGGGACATGGCGGCGACGGGACTTCTCCAGGCGACACGAGGTATATGACATATCTCATCTACCTCCTTTGTATCTACTGTTCAGTGTAAGGTTAGATATTTCTTTATTATGATAGGATTGTATATCGGTTTATATACTTGATCGGTAGGTGCTCATAGATATATTTTGGCTGGAGGACATGTAGTCGATCCGTTTTATTTGCGACCATGTTGGGAGTCGATTATAGGTGACTGGTTGACATGTTGCCGACTCGTCTAGGATGTAGAGAATATTGATTCTCGAGCAGCACTGATGTATGGTCGGAAGACGAGGGTCGAACTTGTCAATAACCTATCAGAGGTTAAGGAGTTCATGTTATAGAATTCCTGTCCTATATCAGTTTTATACTAGTATCAGTTGTTTTCGACTGTGTGAGACATTGAGACTGCATATCGATACAGTGATGCTTTCTCCTATATCGGGGAGTTTTAGACTTCTGGTTCGCTCATGCTGAGTTAAGTGACCTAGAAGGTTCGAGTGAGTACCTGACCTGCATTGATGCAGGAAGTGTAGTACTAGCTATATATTATAATTGATAGTAAAAGATCAATATAGCTGGAATTTGAGTATGACTTTTATAGATATATACCTTTGTGGTATTTTGGTGTATATCATGGTAGATATAGATCTCTTGAGTATCACTTATACTTTTGTATACTCTCCCTTGGATAGGTTGGATGGATATTTTCCGAGAGGGATTGAATATCGATTCCCATAATGTTAGGGTGGGTATCCATTGACTTGGAGGTAGCTCGATTGACACCTAGTCAAGCTTTTCCAAATCACCATTATGGTCAAGGTTGACTAAGGAGATGATCGGATGACACGTTGTGAATTCGATCGTATCGTGAAGAATATTGATTCTTCAATGGTACCGACTGATGGGTTGGGAAGTTAGGGTTAAATTGGACGACAACCTATTGGAGGTTGCGTATCGTAGTTGGCTCGATCGACATAGGATCGATCCACTTTAGCTCATGGAGCTTTGTGCGGTTAGGATTATATATTTCCGTATAGATATCCTAGATGACATGTTTGGAGGACATGACTTGTTGGATGCAGTAGAGATGATATTCACTGTTCATCATTTCAGTGGATAGAGGATAGATGTATCCTGTTCCGTGGGACTTTTGACCTCGAATTCGTTATACTTGGTTAGATAACCTAAATAGTACAGTCAAATGTGACTTGTACCGATCCGGAGGAGTGTAGAGCTAGTTGCTTGACCCTTACGGGATTATCGCTCGTACTTGGTTTGGATAACCAAGAAAGTACCTTTGGACTTTTGGGTTGTGCAGCGATGCAAATCACTTACGAGACTGAGTTACCTTAATGTGAAGACACTAAGGACGGTACTCAGGAAACAAATAATTACTTTTCGATTACCTTGGGATACTCCTAAGAGATTTTGTGTCTCTATCACCTTTTGGAGCGGAGTTGGAGTATATCGGGTTACGAGACGACGGTTAGTCGACTGGTCTGACGTTGTTCTAGCCTATGAGGTATCATGACTCATAGACAGGTCGTATGTGTTAAATATTCTCGATGATACATCGAGAATTAGGAATGGATATGGTGCGGTGAATTTGGTGTTAGCTGCGTAACACCTAAGAAATTCGACCGTAATCGGTGGAGGTTATCGAGGACGGACCTCGAGGGGTAGACCGGTGGTTGCCAAGCAAGGGTGGTTACAATCTGACCCCTAAACCAGTCCATGTGTTGGTTCATTGGCATCGAAGACGACGAGATTACAGTTATCTCCTTGTCTCAGAGCTAGAGGTTCGAGCACGTGGACGTTAGGGTTTCTATTGTCACTGGGTCGTACTGATGACAGTAGTAGCCTAGCTCTCGGGTGTTTCCATAGTTCGAGAATTTTCGGACGCATGTCCAAAGGAGTGTTCTAGTGTTTATATGGTTTGACAATTTTCTGACCTATTTACGGGGGAGCTTCCTTGATTGTTTCATTTATGAGGCAAGTGAGGCTCACCGTTCTTGGTTTCTGTGTTTTGCAGGTAATACCGTAGATACAGAGACTTGAGACGTTCCTGTTGGTGGATCGATATTAGGGAGGATATCGCGGATGTTGTGGTTAGGTATTTGGTATGTCAATAGATGAAGGTTGAATCTTAGAGACTCCCTGGGTATATACTAGACGATTCCAATTTATGGTTGGGAACGGGAACCGGTATTAAGGACCTTGTCATGGACTTACTTAGGACTCGGAGAGGGCTTGTGAATTGGGTGATCGTTAATCGATTAACCCAATCTACGCGGTTTCTTGTGGATCTGGATGATCAGATTATAGATGTGGCACAAGTGATCCTAGGGTTGAGCACCCTTGATATGGGTGATGTTAAATAGTTGTTTCGGTTGTAGCCGATAGTTAGATGATGATCTCTCGATCAGTTATGCCTTGGTATGTTGTACAAGCATACCGATGATCGGGTCACCACGTGGATTGGTTGAGTCTGGTGCCCTTAGGATGTTGGGATGAGTCGTTACTATTCGTAGACGACATCTGGATGTATTCCTGACTGGGTATATGAGCACGTGTTGTTACCTTTGGATGATTGGACACTTTTGTCGATCAGATTAGGGGTGCTCCGGTTAGAGATTATTACCCTCGGTGTGTTCGAGGCAGAGTAGCCTTAGGGCATTGGACGTAGGGGTCCTCATGGTGTATACGGAATAATTTATTCCGTAATAGGTGGTGCAGTCTTGAGATCACCTCTGGTCCGGAGAATTTACTTCGGTGGCGCATTGACCTAGTTTTACGATATCCTCAGGATGTACCCCGGGTGTACAGGGATGCGAAATGTTCCTGTTGGCGGAACGACATGGAAAAAGGACATTGAGAGTCTTCGCATCCAGACTATTGATACGTCGATTGACGCAGTAGTAGCGTGGTGGGCTCATAACCCACAGGGAGCGTCAGAGATTAGCGGTCTTACTCTCGAAGAATTCCCTATGAGAGAAAGCCTAGTACGTTGGTTAATAGAGGCAACATGAGTGATTTTGGTGATCATTAAACGATTAACCAAATCTATGCACCTTCCTTCGATCCATGGGATGGACTCGATGGTACCGTTAGAGGCGTTGTACAGTAGGCTGGGCAGGACACCCACCCTCTGGGATGAGGTCGGTGAGACTCAACTGCTGGGACCCTAGAGAGTTAAGCACAAAACAGAGTTAGTACGGACTGTCAGACGGAGATTTTTAGCAGTGCAGAATCGCCAGAAAAGCTATGCTGAACGGAGGCGCAGACCCATAGAGTTTGCTGCGGGTGATCTTGTTTTCCTTCGAGTTTCACCACGAAAGGGGTGAAACATTTTGATCTCAGAGGTAAGCTAGCTCCCCGGTATATTGGACCTTTCCAGATTCTGAAAAGGATCGGAGCCGTAGCTTACCGACTAGCACTTCCCCTTGCTTTGGTCGGTGTGCATGATGTATTCCACGTCTCGATGCTGAAGAGATACGTGGCTAACCCAGCACATATTCTGTCGGAGGTACTAGCTTTGCTTCAGCCGGACGTGTCCTACGAGGAGGTTCCGACACGGATCCTAAAGCTTAGGGAGCGTCAGTTGAGGAGCAAGACAGTTCGACTGGTTAAGGTCGGATGGCTGCACCATTCCGACGCCGAGACGACCTAGGAGCTCTAGGATATTATCCGAGCTCGCTACCCCCACTTGTTTGAGTGAGGTACGGGTGAGTGATTAGTTTAGTATTTTGTACTAGTTGACCGTACCTAGCACATGGGACAACGAAATTTGGGGACCAAATTTTTATTAGTGGGGGAGATTGTTAAAAATACAGAAATTTAGAGGGCTTAAATGCTAAAAACCCTTACCCTAAGGGTAGGGTTTGAAATTTTGAGAAATTTAGGGCTTTTCTGTAAAAAGCCTCCCACAAATAAAACCTAAACCAAATCATCGCAGCCCAAGCTCAAAACCGAGCCGATCCCTTTCTCCATCGCGTGCCCTAGCTCGCCCTGACTCCTTATTCTCTTCTTCCGTTTTCTTTCTCGATTTCCCGATCCCTCTTTTCTCCTCTGTCGCAACCGGGAGGTTGGAGCAGACTTCGTCCCCTCGCGCGGTGGTGTCGCCGGTGCTAGCCGAGATCCGGTGGACTTGAGTCACCATCATCTTCTCCGGCAGGTTCTATTCGGCTCGTGTGCACGATCGTCGTATCTCCGTTTGCAACAGGGCGTCTCAGATCTAGGCGGAGCAGAGCGTCGTCTTCTACCTCCGATTTCCTGGTAGGTTGAGGAGGAGATCTCGTTTTCTGTCTCTTGCACAATTGTTCTGTTGTGGATCCTTCTTGATTTCCAATTCGGTTTTTGGGTGTGATACCTGTGATCTAGGGTTCGGGACCTCGATCTAGGGTTTGGATCTTGTGTTCAATTCTTCTGTTGAGTTGCTTCGCCAGTTCGGAGAGGAGAGTCAAGCTCGCAGTCGATCTCAGGTAAGGCCTCTCTAAGGGTAGATCTGATTGAAATAGGGTTTCTGCTTGGATTTCGATTGTGATATTGCTCTATGATTTGTTTGGAGGTTAGATCTAGTTGAACCTAGTTTCTGCTGTTGTTCTTCTGTTTGGGTTCGGCTTTGAATCCTACAGTTCTTGGTCATCTTGGTTTGATCGGTTTTTGGGATGAGAAGCAGGATTCGTGTTTTGTTTGCCTCTGATCGGATTGGTTGATCTATGCTATGTTGATTCGTGGATTTTTGCTGATCTTGTTTTGTTTGGCGTTCAAATTGGGTCTGATGTAGAAGACTTTGGTGTTGCTTTCTGAGTAGGTTTGCTCGGAATTGGATCTTGTGATCAGTGAAGTTGGATTTGTTGATTTAGTGTTGTGAGTTGGTGGTGTTCCGAGTGTATCTTGGGCAGTTCAGTTTCTGCCATTGATCATCTTGATCATGTTTGGACTTGGGTTTTTGGTGGTTTAGGGTTCTGCCGTGAGTACTTTATTGGTACTTTATTTGGATTGGATTGAGATTTTTGCTACCCTTGCTCATGGTTTGTATGTCTCTATTCTTGTTTGGACTCGGCAATTGGTTTAAGTGTTTAGATTCCATGTTGTGAATAGCTGATGCAAACAGGTGTTCGGGTGTTTGGAATTTGTCCTGGAAGGCATGATTTCTGATGTGTTTTGAGACGGCTGAAGGGTTGAGATGGTAGTGTGTTTGTTTGGAGTATTGGGATATTAGATTAGGGTTGGTGCTAATCTGGATTTGGGATTTGCTTAATGTTGATTTGGGTTGTTGTAAAGTTAGGAGTTGATCTCAATGATAGTAGCATGAAACTTAGCTGATTTGTAAATCGTATAATTAGCTAAGTTGTATTGGTTATTTGTTTTGATGCAGGGCATTGAGGTGATTCACTTGTCGCGGACATTATTTTTGGAAGAGAATTTCCTACGCGCTCGGACTTCGTCGTATTGAGGCGGGTATCTCTGACTTATCTTTTAGATTAGTCCTAGCTGATATGCTTGATATGCTATGTTTAGCGGTAGGATAATGTATTAGTTTATACCTGCTCTACCTTTGCTGATACTGTTTATGATATACCTGGCATGTGATACCTACACCATTAGGATTTAGGCTATGGTGCACTATTTATGATCCTTGCATATCATGTTGATATAGGTGGATTAGATAGTGGATGCTGTTTGACCAGAGTCATGCATCATCATCCACTGTGCATCACTGTCGATCAGTGGCCCCTTATGGGTGAGTCAGGTCGACAGTCATACTGACCTATCCATACGGCCACTCATGGATTAGTGGTTAACGGAGTATGGGTAGTGTGCTCTGTGCTGCTCTGCTCATGCACTCATGAGTTAGTGAATCGGAGCGTGGTAGCAGGCAGAGGTCCCTCCTGGAGTAGTCCATATACCAAGAGTAGAGAGAGAGAGAGATCTCCCCCATTTATATATACGGGGTAGGTGTTAACACTCAGATAGAGATATCCTCCAGAGATGGCCTGGGGCTGATAGTGATATAGCCATGATAGGTGATGGCCTGGGGCTGATAGAGATATCGCCAGGATAGGTTTTGGCCAGGGGCTATTAGTGATATAGCCAGGATAGGTGATGGCCTGGGGCTGATAGAGATATCGCCAGGATAGGTCTTGGCCTGGGGCTATTAGTGATATCGCCAGGATAGGTCATGGAGTAGGGGTGTTACGCCGGCAGCATACCATCTACTCGGTTGCTCAGGAGTAGCGACGGCAGGGTACGGACGGCAGTCACAGCTCTACGCCGGAGGGTGGCCTCCGCTCAGCTTCCTCCCGTACATAGGTGACGATGTCTGATCGGCGACAGAGGTGACCATGTCATTGCACCATGTGCATACGCATCTTTGGCACTTGTCATGCTTGTTATACTTGGATGTTACATTTGATTGACATGCACATACAGGAGATCCTTATGTCTGGTTTCAGCGACTCAGCCACATTGGTATGACTTTTTTTTTCTATTCCTGTTCAGTTGTTCTTACCACTACCTGTACCTGTGTTATTTCGATAGCATGTTACACTATTGCTAGCTTAGACTATCTTATATATCTGATGAGATATCCGCTGAATACTGGTGACTCACCCCGTTAGCTCCCTGTTTTTATTTCAGGATGATTGTCTGGAGTGCCCGGCAGCCTGTCCCAGGTCGCGTATTTCTTCGAGATGATTCCGGGATGTCTCTGTTACTTTGTTGGTGGTACAGTTGGTACCCGTTTTTTGCTTCTTTTACTTTACGTTTCCGCTGCTATATTCGTGTTTGATTTTTGCCATTTTATACGGCGGTATAGTTGTACTTTTGTGAGCCATGGAGGCCTTGTGCTTTGCGTTTGTCGTAAGTCGTACCGGTACGCAGCTTATTTCGTCGACGTTTTCAGTTTCTTTTTATTCAGACGCTTATTCCAGCCCTATAGGCTGGGGTACGAGCGAGCTGAGAGAGTCGTTGAGGTTAGAGTTATGAATTGTCCGCCGGGTCGAGGGGGCGGCAGTCCGGTCTATACCAGACGGGCGGCTCCTCGGGGCGTGACATTTAATAATTAAAGTTTTACATCAACAACAGTCAAAATGATAAAAACACAAATACACAATTATAAAGCTACTGCTGATTAACACTGGACAATGTATTAGTCTTGGATGTGGATCTGCTGTGAGAAGTCGACACAAGAGGAGACAATTGAATTCTACGAGACTGCATTTGTTGAAAATATTGCAATATTTGCTCATTTTCAATTGTAGAAAAAATATCCTTCTCAATGTATACAACTAGACTGTCATTCATCCATTCATCTCCCATTCTATTACGTAAATCAGTCTTCACGGTCTTCATTGCAGAAAAAACTCTTTCAACTGAAGCAGTTGCAACTGGTGAAACAAATGCCAACTCTATCATATGATAAACCAATGGAAAAATAAATGTTTTTCAGTTTCAACCAATTTCTGAGCGAGAATTCCCAAGTTGTCAATTGAAGAAAATTGAAGATCATACCGCAAATTATAAAAGTAACTCATAAGTTGTTGTTCCAAAAATAAATAATCAGTACCACAGAAGTCCTTGGGATAAAAATCAGCAAGACGGATGAGTTTATGAACGTCAAATTGAGAGAAAGAGTTTCTGGGATGAAGACATGCTATGCAACCAAGCAATTCCGTACTGACTTCTGAAAAATGATTATTCATCTCTTGTATAATTAAATCAACAACCTAGCATTCAAATTTGCAACCATGATAAATTAATAATAAATGAAATTTCTTTAACAAACAAAAAAAATAGATTTTTAGAAATAATACCTGACAAAAAATCTCCACATGATAATGATGAAAATTAGTGATAAGTTATCCTCTACGCCTGCCATGACCACGGGTTACCATATTGTCCTCCATATCAAGTATTGGGATCTTATTCAATTCACAAAATCTGTTAACTTGCTCCAAAATTATTTGCCATCCATCTTCCTTGAAGTCTTGTAGTCGACTTTTCACACTACTAATCGAGGACATGGCTTGAACAATATTTTGATCTCCTTGTTGTAGGAAAAGTGATAACTCATTTATAATTCCCAATATATACTTCATCAAATGCAATACAAAAACAAATTGATAACTCTCCATCTTCTCAATTAATCCCGCGGCAGCAACTTTATTCGCAGAATAAGAGGCGTCATCATGTACATTTCCTAACACTTCTATCACTGAAGACCACATAGAGCATAGATGAAGTAATGTTAAGTAGTGTGATTCCCAACGAGTATCACCAGGTCTTGCTAAATTAGTTTCTTGATTTTTTCTTTTTCTACTAATAATTTCTTCACTTTCTAATTCAGCAATTATCTTATCATGTTGAATCTGTCTAAGTTGATCTCTCCTCTTACAAGATGCACCAGATATATTCACAATCATGGTGACATACCCAAAAAATTCACTCACAGTATAATTGTCATTGGCAACCGCAACAAGAACTAATTGAAGCTGGTGAGAGAAACAATGAACATACATTGCAAATGGATTCTCTTGCAGTATCAGAGATTTCAACCCATTAAACTCACCGCGCATATTTGAAGCCCCATCATATCCTTGGCCTCTAAATCAAGATAATGATAAACCATGCTGCACAAATAATGCATCAATAGCCCTTTTCAAAGAATGAGAACTAGTATCAGACACATGCACAATTGCAAGAAATCGTTCAATCACGCATCCTTCTTTATTCACATACCTCAAAACAACTCCCATATGCTCCTTCACTGAACTGTCCCGAGTCTCATCAACCATCAAAGAAAAGAATTTATCTCCAATATCATTGATTATAACACGTGTGATCTCTGAGGCACAAGTACGTGTTAATTCCTTTTGAATTTTTGGGGAAGTCAATTGATTGTTTGCAAGTGCATTTTGTTTTATAACTTTGGAAACCTCTTCATTTCGTTGGCTGTACCATTCAAGCAACTCAAGAAAATTACCTCTATTTGAAGAACTAGTTGACTCATCGTGCCCTCGAAAAGGTAACCCTTGCTTTAATAGAAAGCGTGTCACATCCAACATTGCTGTTAAACAGGTACGATAATCAATTACTATATTGCAACCATGTACTCGTAAAATATTTCCCACACTATGCCTTTGATCTTGAAAACACTCAAATTGTATTCTAGCTTCATTGTGACAACTATTCACGGTCCCCATATGACGATTGAATCTTTCTAATGCCTTTTTTCAATTATTGTATCCATCTTTGATAAAGACATTATCCACATTTTCTTTATGTAATGATTTGAAAAGATAACACCAAAAATAAAATGCCGCATCTTTTGATATGCTATATTCTAGCCATGTATATTTTTTATACCAAGTTTCTTGAAAACTCCTTTCTTGATTACCAAAAGTTATTTTCGGATACACGTGACCATTTGGTTGACAAGGCTATCGGAGCACATACTCTCTTCGAGCTTGATCTCGAATAGCAATATCAAATTCTTCAATTGGTTTTCGTAATCCCGGATCACAAACAATATCATCTAAATTTAATTCTATATGGGATTGATTTTCCACTTGCTCAATAACATTAGGCTGATTAGAGGAGACAGAACTACGAATTCGTTTAAAAAATCTCTCCATATCCTACACAAATAAATAACTAAAAATAAATTCATGTATATTGTTTGAAAAAATTAAGACTGATAAGTGATAACTGATAAAGATAAATAATAATTACAAACCTAAAATGTAAATTTACAAAAAAAAAATCAAACAATAAAAAGTTTCTACCCTGTAAATTTGCGATCTTCATGTCAACTGCCAAAGAAGAAATTAGCAGATCATTCTCGGCGATTTCAACCTCCTGGAAACAGATGAAACTGATGGAAGAAAAGAACTATAAAGAAGTGTTGGAGAAAAAAAAATCCAATACCTACTCCGCTGAAGATTAAGAAAAACTTACCTAGGGTTATGGAAAGGACTCCTCCCCAAGAGAAACTGAATCGAATTCCTTTAAAAAAACATCCAACATTACGAAATACATTGAAAAAATAACTGATCTCCTCGGATCTAAGAGTTAAAAGAATGTTTCAGTTTCAGGGTACCTCTTCAGTTGAAGCTGCTCTGC
Source organism: Boesenbergia rotunda (assembly GCA_024364735.1). Classification (NCBI taxonomy): domain Eukaryota; kingdom Viridiplantae; phylum Streptophyta; class Magnoliopsida; order Zingiberales; family Zingiberaceae; genus Boesenbergia; species Boesenbergia rotunda. The sequence goes on along the minus strand of JAGFNQ010004780.1, from coordinate 16,145 downwards.
CTCGATGATCTGAAGAATTAGAAATCTTGAGCATACGAAGATTGGAAGATAAAGATCAACAGAACAGAGGAAGATAAATTGAAGCAAAATAGAGGATACCTTCTCGGTGTAGGCAATGAAAGTCTGCACCGCATGTAATCGCTGTCGCCGATTTGGGGGAGAAAAGGAAAGATTGAGCACCTGCGCTGCACGTAATCGCCGAATCGCCATCGCCGATTTGGGGGAGAAAAGGAAAGATCGAAGCAATTAGGTCATTTGAGGGGTGAGTATTCGGTTAAAAGTTAAAACCGAACCACCGAATACTGAATTTTCCAAAAAAAACCGAACCGACCGAATTTCGTGATAAAACCGATCGGTCACCTTGACCGATCAGACTCCCGCCTAACCGATCCAATTGATCGATCCAAGCCCTGGCTGACCGATCCAGCTGACCAATCAGCCAAGGGGATCATCAAATTTGGGGGGGGGGGGGCTGAAGCCCCCCTCGTGCTTCCACCCCTGGCTAAGTTTTAAGCCCAAAAAGCAATGTTTAATTATTCATCCGAGACTTTGAATATTTTATTATTATTATTTTAATAATTTTTATTTTTATGATATTTAGGGTAATTTTGAAATTTCTAGTTGGAGATCAAGTTTTGGAAGCTCCTCACCTTGACACGGGTGCTCGTACCAGCCGGTACGGACCATGTTCCATACATCACACCAGATCAGAAACCTGTGCCAGTTAGCATGGGTCGTGTTCCATATGGCGCACCAGATCAGAAAGCTAGTGCCAGTTGGTTCGAGCCATGCTTAAGTCATTGAACTGACCACGGGCGCCCATGCCCGTGACCATGGCCAGTGGCCACCCGTGTTCTGCAGCCGCCACACTGTGTGCTGCTCAGCATGACCCATGTCGGGCACTCGCCTATTGACTATAGAAAGGGTATCACCCCTCTTTTGAAGGGGATCTCGACCTGGGGTCGTCCAAGAGTCCTAAAAAGGTTTCAAGAGATGATCTAGCATTGATTCAATGCCATCTACGCAAGGAGGGAAAATCAGGAGCATCCGGAGGAACAATCTTGCAACAATCCTAAGCTTTTCTCCTCGACTTTTGAATTTCTGAATTTGTATAAGAATTTTTGTGATCTGAACGTGATTTCTGTTTGTAACTCCATTTTTATGGAGTAAACTCTTGATTCTAGGATTAGAGATTAGTCCTTTGTGATGTAAACACTATTTTTGAATGATCTATACATGTTTGATCTTTCTATTTCAATGATATCTTGAATTATTGTGCGGATCTACCATGTAAATACTATCTCAATGACAAAAGCACAAGATTCGTATCCTATAAGGATTTAGGGATGACCCAAAATGAGAAATCAATCCTCCGACCCGTAGAAAATTAAGACAGAGATTCGGCTACGAAAGTAGATCAATATGCCGCGAGGAACCCTAGGTTGTCATAGAGTTTAATGGATCGAACCCAATTCATTGTTACATAGTAGGAGATGGGATAATTAGGGGTTGTGAGATCTCGTGATAGGATCACTTTAGGAAATCAATCCCAAATGTCAATCACTTCAAAAGTAGACGATGAATTGGAATTAATACATCAACTAGTATAATACCCGTGCGATGCACGAGAATCTTACACAATTCAAATAACATGTTTAGTGATAATATATATATATATATATATCAATTTTTATTATTAAATGAAAAATTAAAATGAAAAGTAATTTTATTTCATCATGGATTTATGTCAATATAAGATATAGTATTATTTTTTTATAATATAAGATATTAATGGTGATCATAAGTTTTATAAGGGTGGTGGATGTGGATGCGATCTAAAGTTTACATTGCTTGGATAAGGGTGTGTCAGGCCTGTGCTATAGTGCAACTCACAGGCGATACATGAAAACCCTAGTAGCAAGCTACTATGATAGGTCATCCCCCATATAAAAATTAATTTAATATCAAAGTGTATCAATTACCCACATATCAGATATTAAACTGATAAGAATAGATACTACACTTGATCTTAACCAAAAGGCCGAGAAAGGTATGAGTTGCTTTACCGTTCATTGTCCATTTTTATAATTACTCTATGTGTAATTCACCTTGGTAACTTCAGATGTGGGACTATAATTTCTCTTACATCAACTCAAGGGAAGCTAAAGACCTATATTTCATTAAAATTAAATTAAATTTATTTTTCTTATGTACTTTGCTGTAATTAGGGGATTTACCAAATCAATTGAGAGTTAATTAGTAAAGGGTCCAGGTTCTTTACCAAATCAATTGAATGTCACGTCTGCATACGCACTGTAGCAAAAATTATTTTATAGTTATTAATAAATAGATAGATAGATAGAGGAACAGGTCTAAAATTTATTAATTAATAATTAAAAAAAATTATTTAGAAATTTATATTCGATTTAAAAAAAGGGACAGGTCTAAAATTTAAATTTATTAATTATTAATTAAAAAATTATTTAGATTATTTATACTCGATTTTAAAAAAAGGGACAGGTCTAAAATTTATTAATTATTAATTAAAATTTTTTTATTTGGAAAATTTATATTCGGTTTAGGCGGGAATCCTAAGCTCCCTGTGAATGCCATGTCTGCTTGCAAAACTGCGTTTTATAGATATTAATAGATAGATTCGGTTTAGGCGGGAATCCTAAGCTCCCTGTGAATGTCACGTCTGCATGCAAAACTGTGTTTTATAGATATTAATAGATGTAGTTTCAAAAGTTTATATCGGATATATAGAATAGTCTACCTATAGGGGTGACTATTCAGTTAAAATCGAGCTGAATAGACCGAAAATCGAATAAATAGATATTTTTCAAAATATCCGAACCGACCGAATTTCTTGATAAACCCCGAGAAAACTGAACCAATAAAATATCGATTAATTCAGTTAAAAATCAAATTAACCGATTTAACCGAAATTTTAAAATTTTATTCGATTTTAATAAAAAAACAAGATTTTATATAATTTAATTATATTTTCAAATAAAATATAATTAAATTAATATTCTTATTTGGTTTAACCGAATTACAAAATTCAAAATCAAAAACTGAACCGAATTAACCAAAAATCGAACCAAATTATGAGAAAAAAATCGAAAACCGAATTAATCGAATCGAATTTCAAAATTCGATCGTTTCGGTTCGGTTAATTCGGTTTTTCAGAATTTTTGCTCACCCCTAACCTACATGAATCACCATTAAGAATAGGAATTCAAACAAAGATCAAGTGTTTATTAACAATGTGATGAAACCAAAATCCTAGAATTGCTTTGACTAATTGGATTCATCTAGCCCTTCTACTGCCGTCCACTACCTTCCTACAGTCTTATTGATCCATCCTTCTCTCTCTTTTCTCTTTACCCTTCTCTCTTGATTTTCTCCGTTACAACACTCCACGCCATTAAATAGTCTAGACAATTAAGTCTAGTTAGTAAGTTAGTACTCAGTCACTAGTTATTGTGGGTCCAATATCTTTATTACTTGATTTTTTATTGATATTAGCTGAATTTCATATTAAATGTATTAGATTGTTTCTTTTCATAATTTCAATTTTTGCAATTGTTTACGTCTATTTTAACTTTGTTTCTTGGTCCTTTCAAGGGAAATCGAATTGGATTTAAAATATGTTGGTGATTAAGTGAAGAAATAAGGGTAGTCGACAATGTTGGGACCTTTCCGTTTAGCTAGAGGGGGGTGAATAGCTTTCGATCCGATTTTCTTCCTACAAGTTGTTAGTACGCAAGCAGAATAACAATATCTAAAACTAACAAATAAGAAAGACATACCTATTTACGTGGTTCGGAGATAAAGCTCCTATTCAACAGTTGTCCGTAAGGTGGACGATCCCGATCCTTCGGTGGATGATTCCCTGTAACACCTCCAGCTAGCTCTTGTCGCTCCTTGTGGTTGGAGAAACCTCACCACAACCCTTTGACATGACCTGAGCACTTGTAGGCTACTAACAGGCTATAACCAAGCTTGTTTTGCTAAAGAACAGTAGCCAAACACGAGCTCTCTTAAATAGAGCTCGATCCTGTTTTGACCGTTACCAGTCGACTACCCCAGGGGCAGTCGACTGGTCTTCACGAATTCAAATGTCACCGCCTTGATGATTCCCATTCTGGTCGACACCAGTCGACTGCCGAGTCGACTACATCAGTTGACTAATCAATCATCAGTCGACTACCCTAGCACCAGTCGACTGCTATGCAAGGTTTCCCTTCCCGAGTACAATTCGCTCAGCACTCGAATCCTAGGATTTCCCTTCCCGAGTACAGTTCTCTCAACACTCGAAACCTCACGACTTAGTTGACTCTTCCTTCAGCAACCTCGACCTGTTGCCTTCAAGCCCTCTTCGACTTTGGCTCTCGTCTCTCGGATGCATGCAAGCCCGCGGCTTGTCTCCCATGCCACCCTTCACGTATGCCTCGAAGTCCGCTTCCCTCATCTCATCGTCCCTGCTCCAGCAGTCTTGATCTATTGCCTTCAAGCCCTCTTTGACCTTGGCTCTCATCCCTCATATGCATGCAAGCCCACGGCTTGTCTCCCATGTCATCCTTCACGTATGCCTCGAAGTCAGCTTCTCTCGGCTCATCATCCTTGCTTTGTCCACGGTCCCTTGGATGCATGCAAGCCCTCGGCTTGTCTCCCATGTCATCCTTCACCAGCCCCGAAGACGTCCAACTAAGTCTATGTGTATCCTGCAAATCTGCACACTCATATACACATATTAGTTCAACATGAAACCCTAACTTAATCATATTGACACACACATCAAAACTCATGATCTTCCCGATCAAACTTGGGGCGATCGCCCCAACAATCTCCCCCTTTTTGATGTGTGACAATATATTTAATTAGGTGCAAAAATAACAATAACAATTGAAAATTAAAGACATAGTAAGCAGTATAAACATGCATTCTCCCCCTTAACCTATGTCCACATAATTTTCAATTTTTCATAACCATAAGTTAAGTCACACAATAACTTCACAAGTTAAGTTAAAACCTAACTTAAACCACAAATTCTCCCCCTTTGACACCATCAAAAAGATTATCCCAAGCAATCCTAACCCTAGTATCAATGAGAACATCTCTCTATTTCTGAAAATCTCCAAAAATCAGCAAACAGTAGAACCAATCGACTGCCCAGTTCCCAGTCGACTGGGAGCCTACAAACCGCAAACCTACAGATAGATCAGTCAGCTGCCCCAAGGGCAGTCGATTGATACACTGCATTCGGAATTTTCAGCCAAAATTCAAAAACCCCTAAATAATTTCATGAAATTTGAAAAATTCTAAAATTTTGCAAGCATATTTCTTATGATGTGTTCTATTCTAGAAAAATATAGTTTTTAAAAATACCAAATATGCTTGACTTTTTGACAAAAATTCCAATTCTTTGAAAAACCTCTTCTTTGTATCAACTTTTCATTCTAAATTTGAAACCATGTGTTTTTCAAGTCTATCCTATACCATTTAAAATATAGAAACGTTTTCAAACCTCCCCCCTTTTCTCTTATAGATCCGGAAGACAAAACAAGTGATAAAAACTCCTCCTTTATACCATAAACCCTTGAGCAATGTCATACTATCAAGCAATGCCAAAATATAAATAAGTTCATATAAGCAATGCCAGAACATAAATAAGTACTACAAGGGTCATAGCCTTGAAATCCCCAAATAGTACAGTATCTAGAATAGTGTTTGAGAGATAATAAAAATGCCTAAGCTAGATACACTCTCAACACCATCATCACCAAACCATGCTAGGACAACATATCATCGCCTGGAGGAGGAGGAGGAGCAGGGGCCTGATACATAAGGTTCCAGTACTGCATCATCTCATACATCTCGTCCTGACGCTGTTGGAACCTCTGAAAGTGCTCTGTGAGACCATGAACCTCCCCCTGAATATCAATCTGCCGCTGCTGGACACTCTAAAAGTCCTCCCTAAATTCATGCATCTCTGTCTCTAGTCGGAAGAGCCCCTCCTCGGTAATCGCAGCAGGAGCAGCAGCAGGTGCAGCAACAGGAGCAACCTCCTCTCATCATCAGAACTGGAAGAATCCTGACGACGGTGCCAGACCAGCACTCCCTACCGCCTCTTGATCCCAGCCAAAGAAAGCTACCGAGAGTCAATCTGATCGTAGTCCTTTGACAATTGATGTACCTGGCCCCTAGTGGTCATAATGCCTCTAGACAAAAAGAATTCGGTCAAAATATGACAGAATGACATGTATATCTTCCTATTGACGCTATGCGAAAAATGGACAATTGATGCAAACACATGGCGACCAATGTCAATGTCAAGTCTCCTCTCTAATGCATACATCATCACCAAGTGAGGTAGCCGGATCTTTGACTTCCCCTTGGTGACAATAGGTAGAATGCAGTTCAGGACGATTTTATACAAAACATTGCTAACTGGACTCATACATCCGGCTATGAAAATACGCTGTAGAGGAGGTCGAGGATTATCAAAATAATGACGATAGATTTGATCAACGGTGACATTGGGCAAGGTCAATGGCTCAGTGACTGTGGGGAAACATTTGAATGGATTAATAGAAGCCCTACACCCTAAAAATGATCCTAATAATGCAGATGTGAAAGGAATGGTAATCCCTTGTATCGTAGACTCATATGTACCGCCATCGGTATTAATACACGTAAGATTAGCATAAAACTCCTTGCATAGATCAACATTGACATAACGCTGACAGTATTCTAATTTTTCTAGACCAAAATGCGTGATTATCTCAATAATTTGGGGAGTGATCTCCTGGAAGTACGCTCGATTGAGATATCTACAGTTCATTAAGATGAAGTCAACATTGTTGAATATCTGCCGACAAGCCTCGGAACGGAACCGAGGTGCCTCAGGATCTAGGGATTGCTGTTGGGATGAACCCTCACCAACCCTTTTCTTTGACCTAGCCCTAAATGCAACCACCATATGCATATACCAAAAAGGACCCAATTAAGAAGGGAAAATAAGGTAAACATGCACAAATTAAAGAGTTAGTCATGAATCAAATGATAAAAATAAGGAAAATGATCTATTACCGTTTCTCCGATCGTTGCATGATGACAAATGATCGAGATTGACTTAAGGAGGAGGTTTTTCTTGTCCTAGACTTAGATCTAAGATGAAAGAAGGCAAGGAACACGATCTAAGGACCCTGGGAACGTTTGGAACAGTTGGGGAGGTCGAGGGAGAAGAGAGATCGAAAGGGGCGGCGATGAAACCCTAGGTTCGATTGCTCCCCGCGCGGCTGTTCTTTTAAAAGATTCCTTGCATCAGTCGACTGCCTCAGAATCAGTCGACTGATGGACTAAACAGAAAGATCAGTCGACTGATGGGGCATCAGTCGACTGCTGTATTGAAGAACCTAGTTTCTGACTTAAACTGGACCAATTGACTGCCTCTGCATCAGTCGACTGGTACCCTATATTTTAGCATTTCTGACCCAACTTCAGAAATGCACCAGAAATTCCACAAATCTCCAAAATTTTTCAAATTTGTGGAGATGTATAGTGAAGCAATGTTTCTTGTCATCAGTCTCGTAATGAGACGAAAGAAGATGAATCATGTAAACATTTAATCATCAGGGAAATTAACCCCGTAAAAATTTACCATTGTCCAATGAAATTACTTCATAACCGAGCATCAACTTCTATAAATAGCCTCCCGCGTGCCTCTGCTTAATTATATATCAAACACACAGATATTATACAATTAGCTAGCTAGTAATCCAGAGGAAGATGTTGGCGAAGTGCTCCTCCTCCTTCAACCCCAAGTTTCTGGCTTCTCATCTCCACACCAACACCACCAATTACCCCAGCAGTAGTACTCACATCGCCATGCCGCGGCTTCATCAGTTGCAGAAGCAACGAATCCATGAAGATCAAGTGAGTACTGGCCACTACTCTCAGCTTAATATTATCATGCATGCATATTAATTAATTCATTGGTTCCTGCTCTTCTGGTTTAATTGATTCTGTGCATGAATGAAAATGAATGAATGTAGAAGAGTTCGTGCCTGAGGCATAGCGACCGGTTGAGCCAAGTGAGGAGGATGTTTGATGACCAGACGAGAGGAGACAAGGAGACCTTGCTGTTCATAGACTCCCTTCAAAAGCTCGCCATCGACTACCATTTCGAAGAAGAGATTCAAGCCAAGATGCATTCTTTATACGACAAGCGATTCACCATCGCCGATGGCGAAGCCAGCAGCATCGCGGAAGTGGCCCTTCTGTTTCGGTTACTGAGGCAATCTCGATACCCTGTTTCCACAGGTAACTGAGGTTTATGCTTCTTGTCGTTTTGTATTACATGATGAAATTAATTAATTCCTTCTTATCTATGTATCTCTTTAGATGTGCTGCACAGATTCCATGATGGTAGAGGAGAGTTCATGGCGTCTCTCAGCAAGGAGATGGATGGACTGATGAATCTATTTGAAGCATCGAATTTGAATACTGGTGGGGAATTAATACTCTACAGGGCCAATGAATTCAGTAGCCATCATCTCAGGTCCTACATGGCATCTTTGGGGCCAGAGTTTGCAGTTGCTGTTCAACAGGTGCTGGAGGCTCCATCTCATATGACCTTGCAGAGGTTCAAAGCCAGGCAGTATCTCGATAGTGACAACTTCTGTCACAATTTGCATGTTCGAGAATTGGGGGAGATGGATTTCACCATGCTCCAGTCACTGCATCAAAAGGAACTAAAGGAAGTCACAAGGTATATAGTTTTCCTTAATTTTTGTTAGGGTTATAAATGAGTCATGCTCAATCAAACTTTGTGATTTGTGATATTCAAATTTATTTGATAAGATACTTGAACCAAGTTAAGTCAAGTTTAAAATAAGCCAAACTGTTAAAAAGGTTGTTCACCTTGGCTTGGTTTCTGTTTTAAGAGATTCTAATTGATTTAAAATTGGTTTGAAATTTTTATATTTTTAAACTTATTTGATTGTTAGTGAGCTTTGTTTATTTTCATTTCAAGAGTTTCTTTGTTTATTTGCAAGTTGCATAAGAGTTTTGTTGAAGTTTGTTGATGACATGATTCGCAAATTTCATCCGTGACATTATTATGTGTTCAAACTTATTTACATAGTTTAATGAGTTGTTGAAGTTGTTCATTTAATTAACTTTATGTATACTAACTTATTTACATAGTTTAATGAGTTGTTGAAGTTGTGCATTTAATTAACTTTATGTATACTGAATATACATAAACAAATCTTTACTAAATAGAACACTAAATTTATTCAAGAACGATTGATTCATTTTAAACTTTAATTATTGGTTGATCAATTTATTATTTATTTGATTATATATGTATACGTATATAGCTAGTGGAAGAAGTCAGACTTAGGGCAAGAGCTAGGCTTTGCTCGCGATCAATCCTTGAAATGGTATACATGGACAATGACAAGCCTACCAAACCTTAAATTTTCAAGTTATAGGATTGTTCTCTCAAAGATTATTGCATTTGTTTATCTTCTTGACGATATTTTTGACGTGGAAGCATCACTCGACGATCTCCATCTCTTTGTACAGGCCATCAAAAGGTATTTAGTCATGTTTATTTCACCAACTAATAAGATTGAATTTTTATTTGGAGTGAGTTTATTGTTACTGACTTAATTTCATGACCATTTCAGTTGGGATCAATCTTCAATGGATTCACTTCCCAATTACATGAGGGCATGCTTCAAGGCATTAAATAGCACTATCAATGAGATTGCTGAGATTGTGCTCAAGGAACATGGATGGAATCCAATCGGACATCTAAAGAAATCGGTATGAATTGTTGTTCTTCTAGTAAAATGTGTTTTAGTATTTGTATTATCACTAAAATTTTATTAGAATTGACTTTGTTTACAGTGGATACAATTAAGCAATGCATTTTTAGTGGAAGCAAAATGGTTGTCAAAAGACCAAGTCCCGACAATGGATGACTACATGAAGATTGCCACAATTACTTCTGGTGTTCCTGCAACCTTAATGCACATGTATTTTCTATTAGGGCATCACTCAACGAATGATCTCTGCGAGGATCCCCCAAGTCTCATATCTTGTCCCGCGAGAATTCTTCGTCTTTGGGATGACTTGGGAAATGCAAAGGTGGATAGTTTTCTATATTTCATGATTATATATACTATAGTAATTAAGAGGATAATGAATTTATTGTGTATGCATGATAATTAGGACGAAAAACAAAATGGGAGGGATGACTCGTTGTTGGCTTGCATGATGAAGGAGAACCCACATTGGTCGTTGGAAGTTGCAAAAGAAAAAGTGATGCAAATGATAGATGAAGAGTGGGAGGAGCTCAACAAGGAAAGCTTTGGTTCAACCTCAACATTCTCTCAAGATTTTGTGAAGGCTTGTTTGAATAGTGCGAGGATGGTGAGGGTGATGTACAGCTACAACGAAGAGCATAACCTCCCCATGCTTAAGGAGTATATAAATTTATTGTTGTTTAAACAAATTTAAACACCTCTTATATATTTAAAATGTTAGAGGTTAGTAGTTAATAAGCTATTAAAAATTCATGATGTATTGAATGTATGCTCCCTTTTGTAGGATCGATGCACGTGAGAGGGGGGGGATGAATCACGTGACTTTTTAAAATTTAAATCAGAGTGCTTTAAAAAGCGTGCACAGCGGAAATGAAAGAAACGATTATAAAAACGAACACACAAACACGAACGATTTTTACTTCGTTCGGAGCCTTCGGCGACTCCTACTCGAAGGCCCAGGTCCCTCGGACCTTTTCGTTGGGCAATCCACTAAAACTCTCTATCGGTCAACCCCGATAGAGTAGGCGAGTACAAATGAATTGAAAGTGTGACAACCCCACACTTTCAAGTAATTAAGTGCAATAAAAATATTAAAAAATATTCTTCTTTTTACCGACGTCCGGAGTAGGTCGACTCTTTCGGGGCAGCAGGACGTCGTCGGCTCGAAGTGACGCGTTTCCGGAGCAAGGCGCGAGCGTAGAAGAGCTTGGAGACTTAGGAAGAAGTGTTGTTCTTTAGAAGAGGGTCGAGGCCCTCTTTATATAGGGCAGGGGGCGCCCGACATGCTCGGGGCGCCCTCCACGTGGCTCTTGATCCGGCGAGCCCTCTGGTCAAGGCTGATCTCTGCTTCTTCAGGATCACCTTTGACTGGGGCGCCCGACGCGCGCGGGGCGCCCGATTTGACCGGTCAAGGCTTCATCTTCAGGGCTTCGCGAGAGTGAGCTGCAGCAGCCTTCAGTGGCGTGGCACAGTGGACGCCCGAGACACGCGGGGCGCCCCCAATTGCGCTGCTGTCGGGGCGTTTACCTCTCTGCTGACTTTGGGTTGACTCTGGGGCGCCCGACACATCCGGGGCGCCCTGCTCAGCTACGGCCTCACTCCTTTGAGGCTCTCTGAGCTGCAGAAACATAGTCCTTCGGTCCTGCATTCAGGGTTAGTCCAAAACAAGGCTAGTACAATTTTATATGGACTAAAATAAGATACAATTCTAAGTTAATTAGATCCTGTCTCCCAGACCAGGATCTAACCAGGACTCAACTTAGATCACCTAAATGGGTCTAAGTTGGACCGCGCCTAAAGTCCAAGATTGGACTCGTCCTCACTGGGGTCGCTCCTCCAGTGACTTACCTTACTTACCCATTGTGCAGCTCTACTTGACTTCTTGACCCTACCAGGACTTCCTGCCAAGGCTCAACCACCTTGGTCTTCCTGCCAAGTCTCAACCAACTTGGTCTTCAGCCAGTTGTCAGGTCCCGCGGACCCAACTGGACTTCCCGCCAGGACTCAACCATCCTGGACTTCAGCCTGGTGTCTGGTCCTAAGTCTTTCAACCCTGCACACTTGGTAAAGAGGTTAAACACCAACAACCCTAACTTTAACCACTTTGTCATACATCAAAACCCGAGTTTGACCGTTAGTGCAAACTGCACCAACAATCTCCCCCTTTTTGATGTATTGACAACTCAGGTTAAAGTTAGAGAAAAACTAGCAGATACATGCAAGTAAATAAAAAATAAGCATGAAAGTACATGGTGCAGAATAAGTAGCAAATAGAATTTTCTAAGTTTAACCCTATTTCTAAGCTTTAACCCTACTCTCCCCCTTTGTCATTCATCAAAAAGAATATAAGCATAATAACTTTTAAGGGAGTAGAAATATAGGCTAAGTGTTAGAAAGAAACTAGTCTTAAATTTATTAACTTAGCTTTTAAAAAATTTCTTTAAAAAAATTTTTCTTCAGAAAATATAATATCAATCTTAAAAAAAATTTTTAGGGATCAAAATTTTCAAATGTGTTTTGTCAAAAAAATGACATTTTTTTTAAAAAAAATATTTTGACCTCAGCTCCCCCTGGACCAAGTAATGATTGTGGTCCCTTTTCATATGTCTAACTCTAGTTACTGACTAACTATCTAGATGATAGTAGTGTTCACTGAGTTAGTCAAGTCAAGTAAGAATGTCTAGCTCAGATTTTAGTGCAAGACTACTTGACTTGATCACTGTAATGTTGGTATTTTACGCCCAGACTTACTGTGATGCACTGACTTAAGCATTCGGAAGTCCAGGCAGAGTCCTATGCATCTCACAACCGTTCTATGTTTTTGCAAACACAAACAAGTTAATCTTATGTGTTCTGTGAGATGCGGCTACCTAAAACTATAGGTTCATGCAATTCTAGGGGTCAAGCTTAGGCTAAGTCTGCCAGTTTTGAAAATCAGATTTTGAAAGACAATAAAAGTTCTTGAAGACCACATTTGAAAAGACCGTGTTTAAGTTAAATTTTGAAAGATAATAAACTTTGAAAAACAAGTTCAAAAAATCCATGTTTTTAAACTCACAAACTGAAACAGTTAACTTAAGCTTATCAGGTCAGTCCTAGTCTATAACACACATTCCTATTAACCTTCTCAAGTTGCTAAATTCAGATTCAGGAAGTGGTTTGGTAAATATATCAGCTAGATTAGACTTAGATTCAACATGGTTAAGTTCAATTTCTCCTTTATTTACATGATCTCTGACAAAATGGTGTTTGATTTCTATATGTTTGGTCCTAGAGTGGTGGATTGGGTTTTTGGTTAAATTGATTGAACTTAGGTTATCTATAAAAATTTTGACTTTCTTAAAATCTAAGTTAAAATCTTTTAAGGTATGCATCATCCAGAGTAGTTGGGCTACACATTCACCCATTGCTATATACTCAGCTTCAGTGGTGGATAGGGCAACACAATGTTGTTTTCTACTGAACCAACTAACTAGTGAGGGTCCTAGAAGTTGGCATCCACCACTGGTACTTTTTCTGTCTAACTTACAGCCAGCATAATCTGAGTCAGAGAATCCAATAAGTTCAAACTGGGCTGTTCTAGGGTATCAAATTCCTAAATTTTTTGTCCCTTTGAGATACCTAAATATCCTTTTAACTAGGGTTAGATGTGATTCTTTAGCACATGTTTGATACCTAGCACACATACTAACTGCAAAGAGAATATCAGGTCGACTTGCAGTTAGGTAAAGTAAGCTACCTATAGCACTTCTATAATACTTAAGGTCAACAGGTTTGCCATTTGTGTCACTATCTATAGTTTGATTGGTAGCCATAGGTGTCTTAATTTCTTTAGCACTATCCATTCCAAATTTTCTAAGTAATTCTTTAGTGTATTTTTGTTGATAGACAAAAGTACCCTCACTAGTCTGTTTTATTTGTAACCCTAAAAAGAAAGTTAATTGACCTACTAAACTCATTTCAAATTCATTTTTCATTACCGTTATAAAATCTTGTAAAAAGTTTGAGTTAGTTGAGCCAAATACTATATCATCTACATATACTTGAGCTATAAAAATATCAGTTTTTAGAGTTTTAACAAATAGTGTTGGGTCAATTTTGCCTTGGTTAAACCTTTAGATACTAAGTAGTTAGACAATTTTCATACCAGGCCCTAGGGGCTTGCTTAAGTCCATATAAGGCTTTCTTAAGTCTAAAGACATAGTCAGGGTGTTCTAAGCTTTCAAAACCAGGAGGTTGACCTACATAAACCTCTTCTTTAATTAGGCCATTTAGGAAGGCTGACTTAACATCCATTTGATAAAGCTTAAATCCCTTATGGGCTGCATAACTTAAGAGCATTCTAATGGATTCAAGTCTGGCTACAGGGGCATAGGTTTCATCATAATCAAGACCTTCTACTTGGCTAAACCCCTTAGCTACTAGCCTAGCCTTATTCCTAACTGTTTCTCCTTGTTCGTTAAGTTTATTCCTAAAGACCCATTTAGTTTCAATAAATTTCTTGCCTTTAGGTAGGGGTACTAAGTCCCAGACTTGACTACGTTCAAATTGGGCTAACTCTTCCTGCATGGCTATGATCCAATCAGGGTCAAGTAAAGACTCTTCTATAGACTTGGGTTCAATTTTTGAAATCAAGGCAATTTGACTAAGGTTCCTAAAAGCTGATCTAGTCTGAACCCTTAGTTCTGGATCACCTAAGATTTGATTAGTTGGGTGGGCTGAGCTAACTCGAACAGTTCTGGGTTGGTTAGGTTCAGTATCAGGTGTGGGTTCAGTTAGATCATCGTTTTGGTCCTCAATTTGCCTTTCATCAGGGTCAGTACTGGATCTAACAAAGTCAATTGGTTGGTAGATGGTTTGATCAGAGTTATTTGAGTCAGATTTTTCATCAAATTTTACATTTGTAGTTTCTTCAATTTTTAGGGTAGTTTTGTTATAAACTCTATAGGCTCTACTGGTAAGGGAATAACCTACAAAGATACCTTCCTCAATCTTAGAAGTAAATTTACCTAAGTGTTCTCTAGTGTTTAAGATATAGACTTTACATCCAAATACTTTAAGGTATTTAATGTTAGGTTGTTTGTTATAATAGATTTCAAAGGAGGTCTTTCCTAGGTTTTTAATTAGAGTTTTTCTATTTTGTACATAACAAGCTGTACTAACAGCCTCAGCCCAAAGGTATTTAGGTAAGTTGTATTCATTAAGCATTGTTCTAGCTGCTTCTTGTAGTGTTCTATTTTTCCTTTCTACAACTCCATTTTGTTGAGGTGTTTTAGGGCAAGAGAATTCGTGATGGTAACCTTTTTCTAGACAAAATTGATTAAATTTGTGATTTTTGAATTCTCCGCCATTATCGCTCCTAAGTCTTTTGATTTTAATCCCTTTTTCATTTTCTGTTAATTTACAAAATTGAGTGAGTATATCAAACGTTCATCTTTATTTTTTAAGAATTTTACCCAGGTAAATCTTGAATAGTCATCTATAATTACTAGGCAGTATAGGTTACCATTAATTGATTTAACCCCATGTGAGTCAAATAGGTCTAGGTGAATTAATTCCAGAATTGACTTGGTTTGAGTTTGATTAGTTGGTTTGTGGGTTGACCTAGTTTGTTTTCCTTGTTGACAAGCATTACATAAGGTTGACTCAAGGTTAGATAACTTGGTAGGCCTCTAACTAAACCATTTAGTTTAGGTAGTTTTCTGAAGTGAGTGTGTGAAAGTCTCCTATGCCAGAGCCAAGTCTCATCCTTATGAGTTAAGAGGCATTTTCTAAGGGACAGGTTAACTTAATTTCATAAATGTTATTGTGCCTAAGTCCTCTAAGTGTGATGTTTGGGTTGTCATTGTGTTTGATCAGACATTCATTGGATAGGAACCTAACCTTATAACCAGTGTCACACAATTGGCTAATGCTTAGTAAATTGAAGTTGAAATTTTCAACAAGTAAACATTTGTTATTATGAAATCAGACTCAAGTTCAATATTGCCTAGGCCAATTACCTTAAGTTTACCGTTGTTTCCAAAAGCAACAGGTCCCTAGTCTTTTGTACTTGAGTTCTGTAAATTTGGTTGGGATCCCCAGTCATGGTGTCTGGAGCATCCACTGTCAATGATCCATTTATTTTCCTACAGTTAAGTAAACGGTTTAGACCTTAGGTTGAGTTTTTTAAAAAAAATCTAAAGAAGATTTAAAAACTTGAGTTTGAATTTTAAATTTGAGTTATGTTAATTTTGATTTTGAATTTGAATTTTAATTTGAATTTGAATTTAATTTTAATTGAATTTAATTTGAATTTTG